>JBAMJV010004308.1:0-68185 GCA_037951105.1 Echinarachnius parma
GAGGTTTGGCATCTCTGTGCCTGATCAGTGACCTTATGAACCAAACATTGAAGTGTAATGCAAATTTATCGAATGATTCTTACCATTTTACAAATTTAATCAGTTCTAAATACAGACAAAAGCCAGGTTTCATACTGATTCATCCAGTAAACAGACAGGTCCTTTACATTCAGGAATCGGGGAGGTTTCATTCTGCTTTGAGGGAGGATTCATCCAGTAAACAGACAGGTCCATTACATTCAGGAATCGGGGAGGTTTCATTCCGCTTTGAGGGAGGATTCATCCAGTAAACAGACAGGTCCTTTACATTCAGGAATCGGGGAGGTTTCATTCTGCTTTGAGGGAGGATTCATCCTGTAAACAGACAGGTCCTTTACATTCAGGAATCGGGGAGGTTTCATTCTGCTTTGAGGGAGGATTCATCCAGTAAACCAGACAGGTTTCAATTGTATACAGCATAATGGGAATAATCTTTAAACAAAATCAGGGAGGCATTGAAATTTGTGTGGTGTGAGGTATTAAAAAAAACATAAATTTCAGGGAGCCTTCCAGAAAATTAGGGAGGTTTGGCATCTCTGTGCCTGATCAGTGACCTTATGAACCAAACATTGAAGTGCAATGCAAATCAGGGAGGTTTGGCATCTCTGTGCCTGATCAGTTACCTTATGAACCAAACATCATAGTGCAATGCAAATCAGGGAGGTTTGGCATCTCTGTGCCTGATCAGTGACCTTATGAACCAAACATTGGAAGTGCAATGCAAATTAGGGAGGTTTGGCATCTCTGTGCCTGATCAGTTACTTTATGAACCAAACATTGAAGTGCAATGCAAATCAGGGAGGTTTGGCATCTCTGTGCCTGATCAGTGACCTTATGAACCAAACATTCAAGTGCAATGCAAATTAGGGAGGTTTGGCATCTCTGTGCCTGATCAGTTACGAACCAAACATCATAGTGCAATGCAAATCAGGGAGGTTTGGCATCTCTGTGCCTGATCAGTGACCTTATGAACCAAACATCATAGTGCAATGCAAATTAGGGAGGTTTGGCATCTCTGTGCCTGATCAGTTACTTTATGAACCAAACATCATAGTGCAATGCAAATCAGGGAGTTTTGGCATCTCTGTGCCTGATCAGTGACCTTATGAACCAAACATTGAAGTGTAATGCAAATTTATCGAATGATTCTTACCATTTTACAAATTTAATCAGTTCTAAATACAGACAAAAGCCAGGTTTCATACTGATATGTTGAACGTTATTCGAGTTAAAGAGCCCTGTGACCTTTGACCTCACAACATCTAACACTGCAGTGCTTAAATCCCTACAATCATCTCACCTCTTGAGTAGTTCCCTCTGGCATTGGCTCCTCCCCTATACGGAGGCCTGCCACGCCCCCTGTACGACCCCCTGCCGCTGGGAGGTGGGCCGTTTCTATGGTAACCAGAGTCATCAGATGCAGCTGCTCTGTCAGCCCATGAGGAGCGTGGGTCGTCTCTCTCAGAACCACTGCGACTGGAATCTACAGAGCAAGATAGGTCTGCATTTATTACACACATTCAATGTAGATACCACTGCGACTGGAATCTACAGAGCAAGATAGGCCTGCATTAATTACACACATGTCAATGTAGAGAGTGGACATGTTCATTTGGACAGCTGAATGTTTCATTAAGTAGATCTAGGATAGAAGTTTTGTTAACTAACAAAATCTTGTGAATACAGGAAGTGGAATAAATGCTACACAACTGTAAACTTATCGGAAATAATATCGCTAGTGATATTTGTTTGTCTCGCAATGTATGGTCAACATTGAATCTGAAAGATCACGACGTTTCGTATGCTACTGCAATACTTTGTCAAGTGATATAAAGTAACGTAAAACACTCCTATTTATGCTCTCATGCGGCTCCAAACCGCGTTATCTCGCATGAGCGAGTTGTTCCTAATTGCTCCATAACGGTCAAATTCTATTGGCCGGTGTACACGGGTGCTAAACCAATCAGCGAGGCGCTGGCTCGGCTTGCTTGCTAGGCGGGAACAATAGCGAGCTCGACCAATCAACGGACCGCTGGCTCGCTACTGGCTGGAATCAACCGTTGCGGGCCGGCTGGTCGGGGGGTGTCATGGCGGCATATTGTACGCATCCAAAATTCGGGTATATCCATCCCGTTGTCTCTATTGAAATTACTGGGATTGAGACGGATCTGTATAGCTTCTTTTACCCTACGTGTGTACCAATGCCGTTCTTGGGAAAGGCAGCGAACCCCGTCCCAGTCTGGCTGATGCTGATTGTCCCAAGCATGTTCGGCTACGGCTGAGTTGTCAGTTCGGCGTAGCTTGACGTCCCTCTTATGCTCGGTGATTCTTTCTGATATCGGTCGGGCAGTCTCTCCGATATAGGATCTATCATATCCTTTGCAGGGGATGTTGTACACAATGCCGTCCCGTCTGTGTTGAGGAATTGGATCCTTGGGTCGTGTTAGTTGCTGGCGTAGGGTAGTATCTGATCTGAAGACCGTTCGGATGCCATGGCTCTCTAGGCGGCGCCTGATTTGCTGGGAGACCCCATCAATGTACGGCAAGACTGTGAAAGTCTTGTATTCCTTCTGATCCTTGGGTTCTGTCTTTCTCTTCTTGGTGTTGTGTACAGAACGGCGTGGGTAACCGTTAAGACTCGGTTACCCACGGTTACCCACGCCACGCCACGGCATTGTGTACAACATCCCCTGCAAAGGATGTGATAGATCCTATATCGGAGAGACTGCCCGACCGATATCAGAAAGAATCACCGAGCATAAGAGGGACGTCAGGCTACGCGGTTTGGAGCCGCATGAGAGCATAAATAGGAGTGTTTTACGTTAATTTATATCACTTGACAAAGTATTGCAGTAGCATACGAAACGTCGTGATCTTTCAGATTCAATGTTGACCATACATTGCGAGACAAACGAATATCACTAGCGATATTATTTCCGATACTATATCCGCAATGAGTAATATATTTACCATAACTGTAAACTTATTACAAGCTAATCTCCTATACATTCAATGAGATATTTTTTTCCAACTGATCTAAAGGATTGACTAAAATGAAGAGCCCTCTTCAAGTCATATCTCCTAATGCAAGGCGCATTGCAAGGCTATACATGCAAATAATACATCCAACTTAAAGTCAAAGAATCAACAATGAACTTCTGCCAATGAGCACAACAGAATGCACATTAGAGAAGGGAGTGTTCGACTCAACAGAGAGCAAAGGGTTATGGTTTGGAGTGGAGAAGACAGTGTTTACTGACCTGCAAATGCTCTGCCTCTGCCTCCCCTGTCCCTACCAGACACCCCTCTACCTCCCCTGCCCCTACCCCTGTAGCCCCCATACTCCTCAGACTGGTACTCACCTGCAAATGCTCTGCCTCTGCCTCCCCTGCCAGACACCCCCATACCTCCCCTGCCCCTGCCCCTGCCCCTGCCCCTGTAGCCCCCATACTCCTCTGACTGGTACTCACCTGCAAATGCTCTGCCTCTGCCTCCCCTGCCAGACACCCCCATACCTCCCCTGCCCCTGCCCCTGCCCCTGTAGCCCCCATACTCCTCAGACTGGTACTCACCTGCAAATGCTCTGCCTCTGCCTCCCCTACCCCTGCCGGACATCCCTCTGCCTCCCCTGCCCCTACCCCTGTAGCCCCCATACTCCTCAGACTGGTACTCACCTGCAAATGCTCTGCCTCTGCCTTCCCTGCCAGACACCCCCATACCTCCCCTGCCCCTGCCCCTACCCCTGTAGCCCCCATACTCCTCTGACTGGTACTCACCTGCAAATGCTCTGCCTCTGCCTCCCCTGCCAGACACCCCCATACCTCCCCTGCCCCTGCCCCTGCCCCTGCCCCTGTAGCCCCCATACTCCTCTGACTGGTACTCACCTGCACATGCTCTGCCTCTGCCTCCCCTACCCCTGCCAGACACCCCTCTGCCAGACACCCCTCTGCCTCCCCTGCCTCTGCCCCTGTAGCCCCCATACTCCTCTGACTGGTCAGACCCGTAGCCTGGCCTCCTGTCTCTGCCAGGCCCAGGGTAGCCAGCGTAGCCTGTAGGGTGGCCCATGGATCGCAGCTGCTCATCTATGTGCAGCCTCTGTAACCTCAGATCCTCCATGTCCTGTAGAGCAATGAGAAACAGAATGGAAAGATTGTAAGGTCATTGGACAGGTGTACTGGAGAGCTAATGGTCCTACACACATATTATAGGGAACAGGGTTATAAGATTGTAAGGTTATTGGAGTACTGCAGAGCTAATGGTCCTACACACAGAGTATAGGGAACAGGGTTATAAGTTTGTAAGGTCATTGGAGTACTGCAGAGCTAATGGTCCTACACACATATTATAGGGAACAGGGTTATAAGATTGTAAGGTTATTGGAGTACTGCAGAGCTAATGGTCCTACACACAGAGTATAGGGAACAGGGTTATAAGATTGTAAGGTCATTGGAGTACTGGAGAACTAATGGTCCTACACACAGAGTATAGGGAGGGTTGTAAGATTGTAAGGTCATTGGTGTACTGGAGAGCTAATGGTCCTACACACAGAGTATAGGGAACAGGGTTGTAAGATTGTAAGGTCATTGGAGTACTGGAGAGCTAATGGTCCTACACACCAAGTATAGGGAACAGGGTTATAAGATTGTAAGGTCATTAGAGTAAAGGGCCCCGTTGCAGAAAGAGATACAATCGATTGTAAGTTACGATTGATCGTAAGTCAGCGTTTCAGAATATAGGGAACAGGGTTGTAAGATTGTTATAGTCCTAACAGATTGGAGGTTTTCCCTGTTCTAGTACAGAGACATGGTTGAAATGACAAATAGCCATACTGTGAAATCTGATCAACTAACAGTGCATGCTTGCCATCCCGCTGCCAAGGGAAAGAAGGTTGTGAACGTATAAAGGATAACTTGTATATTCTTAACCCGTTCCCTACGAGTTTATGAAATACCCATAGACTTTGTACACAACCCACTCGGTTCCCGTGGTCAAGGGGTTAATACAAATTATGATGTTTCTTGTAGAATAAGGGTGAGGTTGAGATCATGAAGGGTGATTATAGCAATCAATTCCTACCAGCAGTTCATGTTTATATGAGACCGGCTCTGGCAAAACCAGCAACTTTGTCACATTTACCATTTTGTGTAAATGGCCTGAAAAAATTGAATTCAGGGACGAAATGGACATTTTAGTATCATATTGTTAAGCAACTTTTCTAGTTTATAATAAATAATACAAATATCATAACTTCTTCAATTTTTGTCTGATCGGCATAAAAATGGTTTCAAAATAAAGAGAAAAATCCACACAACATCATATCAAAGGCTCAATTTTACATTTTGTGTCAAGGTTGCTGGTTTTGCCAGAGCCGGTCACATATTATCTTGATTTCAGAGACAACTATGGTGAAGTCCATACATATTTGAAGGTAGCCCCCATACCTTGAGATGTGCTAGGTGATACTCCAGCAGGACCTTGGCGTTCTCAATGCTGTCTTTGGTCCCAACGAAGAGGAAGGGGACGACCCCGTCATCCTCCACCTGACTCCTCTCATTGTCCCCGGTGATCTTCACTCGCACCACGCCAGACTTGTCTACGATCTCCTGGATGATGCGGCCATTCTTCCCAATCACCTTCCCTACAGAACCAATAGCAAACAAACATATATGAGAATGTATGAACAATAACAATCACCTTGCACTGATGACGACCTGTCCCTCGTTAATGAGATGGCCATCGCAGCCATCGAGAGATGGAAAAACTTTATTTAAGAACTGTATCTTTTATCTTGATCTAATTAGGGAGACACAAAGCCCAAGAAGAGGCGACTGATCTCCTGGATGATGCGCCGTTATTACCAATCACCTTCCCTACAGGGGACCGATAGCAGATAATAGTATTAGAATATATATTTGAGCAATGAAAAGGGTTTCATGGGAACGTCCCCCATTCAAGGGTCTTTGTGGCTTGATGGTTGAGCACCGGTCTAGTAATCTGAAGGCGAAGCCTATTTTTCTTTGCTCATTTTCAATCATTTAGAATATATATAAACAGTAACAATCACCTTCCCTGCAGGGGCACCAATATCAGACATATTATAATTTCTAGACAGGAATACTATTTACTTTCCCTACAGGGGACCCAATAACAGACATACATGGATGAGAATATATAAACAACAGGTTCAAGAATGGCTGAGAACATTCCTACAACACATAAATAGTAGAAGCAATTACACAGAACCATGTAACACATCTACTACACACTCTTAGCTCCTCTCACAATGTAACCAATGACTTGAAGAGAAAGCCTAATGTGCATAGGTGTGGTGCTACATTATATGAGAATATGTAGTACCATATCTATCAGATCCAAACCAGTAAACCAGTACTACAAAATAATAGCAATCATGTGTATGGTTTCCCTGGGCCTCTGAACCATCGATATAAAAATACTGGATATAGCAACAGCGCCCTCTTCATGAAGCCAGCGACAGTGTGAAAGTACACCCAATACAAAAGTGTTCCATTCACTCGCATAAATCGATTTACGTGAGTAAATGGAGCACCTTGTATTGGGTGTACTTTTAGATATTTGCGGCGGCTTCAACGTCGTGCAATCGGCAGTGTGCAGCGTGCTATATCCAGTGTGTATATCGATGCTCTGAACACACCACCCCTATCCCCCCTCAGCTATTTTTAATCAGCAACTGTTACAAGACCTCGGAGACTGGCGACTATGAAATGATGAAAATGGATCCTTGTTGCTGGACCAGACATGCAAGGTTATTGACACTTATCAAATTTGGCTTCACGAAATCCAGATTGGAAGGTCAAAAGAATGAAAAACATGAAAAGTTTGCTCAATTAGCGTGCCTAGTTTGGCAAGTAGACCGTTACTGTAAACGTGGTAATGTTCGCGGTGCATTCATTTTCACGGATTTTGCGCTGAAGTCGGCGTCCGCGAATACTAAAACTCGCGAATATAAATGCGCGATTTGCAATGCGTGTTAACACTTGCTCTGCCGCAAAATTAGAAACCAGCGAATGTGTTTTGGTGTTGCACAGCGCGAAATATTAATCGTGCAAAAATAACAACGTTTACAGTATCTTGTTACTGGGCCAAAGCTTGTTTTTGGTGGAACCCTGACAGCAGGACAGTGCTTATTCCCAGCTGTGATAGCTATCTTACCTAATAGTCTACTAAGAATGCTATCTTACCTAATAGTCTTCTAAGAATGCTACCTTACCTAATAGTCTTCTAAGAATGCTACCCTACCTATTAGTCTCCTTGGCACTGCTAAGAATGCTACCTTACCTATTAGTCTCCTTGGCACTGCTAAGAATGCTACCTTACCTATCAGTCTCCTTGGCACTGCTAAGAATGCTACCATACCTATTAGTCTCCTTGGCACTGCTAAGAATGCTACCATACCTATTAGTCTCCTTGGCACTGCTAAGAATGCTACCTTACCTATTAGTCTCCTTGGCACTGCTAAGAATGCTACCATACCTATTAGTCTCCTTGGCACTGCTAAGAATGCTACCTTACCTATTAGTCTCCTTGGCACTGCTAAGAATGCTACCTTACCTATTAGTCTCCTTGGCACTGCTAAGAATGCTACCTTACCTATCAGTCTCCTTGGCACTGCTAAGAATGCTACCATACCTATTAGTCTCCTTGGCACTGCTAAGAATGCTACCATACCTATTAGTCTCCTTGGCACTGCTAAGAATGCTACCATACCTATTAGTCTCCTTGGCACTGCTAAGAATGCTACCATACCTATTAGTCTCCTTGGCACTGCTAAGAATGCTACCATACCTATTAGTCTCCTTGGCACTGCTAAGAATGCTACCCTACCTATTAGTCTCCTTGTCACTGCTAAGAATGCTACCCTACCTATTAGTCTCCTTGGCACTGCTAAGAATGCTACCATACCTATTAGTCTCCTTGGCACTGCTAAGAATGCTACCATACCTATTAGTCTCCTTGGCACTGCTAAGAATGCTACCTTACCTATTAGTCTCCTTGGCACTGCTAAGAATGCTACCCTACCTATTAGTCTCCTTGGCACTGCTAAGAATGCTACCATACCTATTAGTCTCCTTGGCACTGCTAAGAATGCTACCATACCTATTAGTCTCCTTGGCACTGCTAAGAATGCTACCTTACCTATTAGTCTCCTTGGCACTGCTAAGAATGCTACCCTACCTATTAGTCTCCTTGGCACTGCTAAGAATGCTACCATACCTATTAGTCTCCTTGGCACTGCTAAGAATGCTACCTTACCTATTAGTCTCCTTGGCACTGCTAAGAATGCTACCTTACCTATCAGTCTCCTTGGCACTGCTAAGAATGCTACCTTACCTATTAGTCTCCTTGGCACTGCTAAGAATGCTACCATACCTATTAGTCTCCTTGGCACTGCTAAGAATGCTACCATACCTATTAGTCTCCTTGGCACTGCTAAGAATGCTACCTTACCTATTAGTCTCCTTGGCACTGCTTAGAATGCTACCTTACCTATCAGTCTCCTTGGCACTGCTAAGAATGCTACCTTACCTATTAGTCTCCTTGGCACTGCTAAGAATGCTACCATACCTATTAGTCTCCTTGGCACTGCTAAGAATGCTACCCTACCTATTAGTCTCCTTGGCACTGCTAAGAATGCTACCTTACCTATTAGTCACCTTGGCACTGCTAAGAATGCTACCCTACCTATTAGTCTCCTTGGCACTGCTAAGAATGCTACCTTACCTATTAGTCTCCTTGGCACTGCTAAGAATGCTACCATACCTATTAGTCTCCTTGGCACTGCTAAGAATGCTACCATACCTATTAGTCTCCTTGGCACTGCTAAGAATGCTACCATACCTATTAGTCTCCTTGGCACTGCTAAGAATGCTACCTTACCTATTAGTCTCCTTGGAACTGATAAGAATGCTACCTTACCTATTAGTCTCCTTGGCACTGCTAGGAATGCTACCTTACCTATTAGTCTCCTTGGCACTGCTAAGAATGCTACCCTACCTATTAGTCTCCTTGGCACTGCTAAGAATGCTACCCTACCTATTAGTCTCCTTGGCACTGCTAAGAATGCTACCTTACCTATTAGTCTCCTTGGAACTGATAAGAATGCTTCAGTGAACTCCAGTATACTCCTTGCCTTGATCACCGACTCTTGTGTCTATCAACAACAATGGTCAAATATAATTCAAATAAAAATGAGAAGAATGAAATGACTTAACAAACATAATGAACAGATAAACAATCCGAGAAGTTGGCATTTACAGACTTATTTTCTGAGAGTATATAAGTATATAGACTTTTCATAATTATAACAAGAATCCTTATTATGTTAGTGCATTGTTGTACTTCCTAGTCCAAGAACAGATGAGAATCCTTTCATCAATTTCAATTTCATTTTATTGGTCCAAAATCTGAAATTCTTTGTGTAAACATGCATTGACATAAAATTCTTAATTAGAACATTTATTAAAATACAATAACATACAAGTCATGAAAGTCTCTCTGTGCAACAAACAGATTGAGCTACCAGTCACTCAACAATAACAGGACACAGATCATCTCCTTCATGTCTACAGTGCAGACAAAGTCATCTACTTCATGTCTTCAGTGCAGACAAAGTCATCTACTTCATGTCTACAGTGCAGACAAAGTCATCTACTTCATGTCTACAGTGCAGACAAAGTCATCTACTTCATGTATACAGTGCAGACAAAGTCATCTACTTCATGTCTACAGTGCAGACAAAGTCATCTACTTCATGTCTTCAGTGCAGACAAAGTCATCTACTTCATGTCTTCAGTGCAGACAAAGTCATCTACTTCATGTCTACAGTGCAGACAAAGTCATCTACTTCATGTCTTCAGTGCAGACAAAGTCATCTACTTCATGTCTTCAGTGCAGACAAAGTCATCTACTTCATGTCTTCAGTGCAGACAAACAATGGTTTAGGAAATTCATTGATGAATAGAACATTTAAGTGAAGCAATGCATGAAATGTTATTTATTCAACAATAATTAAATAAAACCATATTGAAAATGTTCGAAAATCCTATTATTTTTAATTAAAACCCCCCCCCCCCCCCCCCCAAAAAAAAAAAAAAAAACGATAGCTTGTAACATTGACCCCATTTTAAATAAGAAATAAATAATACAATCTTCCTTAAAGGGACTTAGTAACATTGTCCAAATCTTCAAAATAAAATTGTAATTCTAGCGGATAAAATCATGGGACAGCTTTCGGTTTTTCAAATTTCCCTTTCATTACAAAGATATGTATGATTGAAGTATTTAGATAAGAAAATCTCCGGGCGAGATTTTCATCCCTGTACAAAGTGAATGCAGTGAGTTGGTGAATATAACCCAATATCACTTTGCATTTTCGCTCATTACTTGGCCATACATTGTCCATTTGACCTGAAATTTTCACACAATACCCTGAGGACATATGAGATAACAACAGTATACATTGCATCAACCATTCATCAGTTTTTGCACATCTCAACAAAGTTACTAGATCCCTTTAAACAACTAACAAAAATTACAAATTTAGCTAATTGGCTACAAGCCTTTAGTGTGAACATACCTCGCCATACACCCTGAATGAGTTCTCCTCCAAGTCAACCCTCTTGATGCCTTCCACCTGCCTTGCTATCTGGATGTTGCTACCATGACTACCAATAGCTAGCCCCATCAGCTCTTCCTTCACTCTGAACTCCTCTACATGTCCCTCAGTATGGTGCTTGCTTTCCTGCACACACATCACAATGAGAATATGTTATACTATGACTACATGTCCCTCTGTATGGTGCTTGCTTTCCTGCATACACATCACAATGAGAATATGTTATACTATGACTACATGTCCCTCAGTATGGTGCTTGCTTTCCTGCATACACATCACAATGAGAATATGTTATACTATGACTACCAACATCCATCACCGTCTAGCAATAACTGAGATATTTCTGGCGAGCCAGAATTGACAATGGATTTCTGCTTTCAATCTGCATCAATTTGAATAGATGATCTCATCAGCTCTTCTCTTCATTACAACATTCACTCATTCAAAATTCACCTTATTTAAAGTGATACCTGTAAAGTGTCAGATATTGCACAAAATGACATTTGAGACTTCAATCCTATATCAATATCACTGTAAAATACAATTGAAAGTTTTGTGAAAGTTTGAAAGAAAACGAACACTGTTTACCTAGTGAAAAAAACGAATATTGAGTTCATATTTTATCACCGAATACTGATGGTCTGCCATACATTTGTCGCAGTAATGAATGATCCGTTTGAGATATTCGCACCCGTGTATGAAACACGTAGTACAGAATTCATGGAATTTGCACTCGCTCGGCTCAAAGTTCAATCTCCGGAATTTTCCCACGCATGCTGCAATGCGGACGCGTTTAGCTACAACAATTGTACTTTTTTTCAATTGCGTTGATTAACGCTTTAGAAATAATGATTTTCAATGATAATTATCTTCATACTAAAGGGACATTTGAAAAAATCAAACCCTATTTTATTCTTCTCTTACCATAAGCTAAACAACACGGTAGAAGAGAAACGAGGAAGCTCCAAGTAATTTTCGTGGATTTGGACACTTTACAGGTATGACTTTAACCCCGAGCCCAACCCCAACACTCCCACATACATACCTCTAGCTATTGTGAGCCTCAATTTTCTTACACTCACAAAAACCCTCACTAAACCCAATTCTAACCCCCACCCTAACCCTAACCCTAACCCCTACCCTAACCCCCTCCCTAACCCTAATACCTGACTTGAATACTAACCCCACGCTAAACCTAACCTTCCTACATGCATACCTCTGCTGAGCAGCCGTACTAGCTGTTCTTCATTAAAACCTTCTCTCATTCAACCAACACCCTCACCTAACCCCAACCCCAACACCTCACCTAACCCTTACCCTAACTCTAACCCAACCCTAACCCTCCTACATACCTCCAGCTGGTGAGCAGCTTCATCAGCTCTGTTCTTCATCACAACCTTCTCTCATCCAACCCCAACCCTCACCCCACACCTCACCTAACCCTACCCTCACTCTACCCCAACCCTTACCCTCCTACATACCTCTAGCTGGTGAGCAGCCTCATCAGCTCTGTTCTTCATTACAACCTTCTCTCATCCAACCCCAACCCTCACCCAACACCTCACCTAACCCTACCCTCACTCTACCCCAACCCTAACCCTCCTACATACCTCTAGCTGGTGAGCAGCTTCATCAGCTCTGTTCTTCATTACAACCTTCTCTCATCCAACCCCAACCCTCACCCAACACCTCACCTAACCCTACCCTCACTCTACCCCAACCCTTACCCTCCTACATACCTCTAGCTGGTGAGCAGCCTCATCAGCTCTGTTCTTCATCTCAACCTTCTCTCATCCAACCCCAACCCTCACCCAACACCTCACCTAACCCTACCCTCACTCTATCCCAACCCTTACCCTCCTACATACCTCTAGCTGGTGAGCAGCCTCATCAGCTCTGTTCTTCATCACAACCTTCTCTCATCCAACCCCAACCCTCACCCAACACCTCACCTAACCCTACCCTCACTCTACCCCAACCTTCCTTCCTACATACCTCTAGCTGGTGAGCAGCCTCATCAGCTCTGTTCTTCATCACAACCTTCTCTCATCCAACCCCAACCCTCACCCAACACCTCACCTAACCCTACCCTCACTCTACCCCAACCCTTACCCTCCTACATACCTCTAGCTGGTGAGCAGCTTCATTAGCTCTGTTCTGCATCACAACCTTCTCTCATCCAACCCCAACCCTCACCCAACACCTCACCTAAGCCTACCCTCACCTAACCACAACCTTCCTTCCTACATACCTCTAGCTGATGAGCAGCTTCATTAGCTCTGTTCTTCATCACAACCTTCTCCCTAAGACTGCGGATGTGCATGTCACTCAGCATCTGAGCCTTCTTCAAACCTTGAGCTGTCGTTGTCTGCAAACAAAACACAGTCATACAATAGACCATCACAGTATGGGGTTAGGTTGAGCTATAGATTAAGATACTAAGATTTAGTAGTTTTGCAACTAGGCAATTACAAAATAATACAAATATTGCAACAACGTTGCCTGGAATAAACAAATATAATGCATTACAATCGGATTACTTTCTTCAAATGATGGATTAAAAGAAAGAGTTGCAGCTTTGTATTCTTACATTTTACTCTTGAGGCATGCACAAGATGAAGTACTTTGATATAACTTTAATGTTTGTTCACACTTTTCTATTCATTACTGGTATACGATTACAGATTTACAAGGACATGTATCTTATGAAGTTTTGGACAATTTAGTTTCTCTTGGTCATTCACTTTATTTTGTAAAGTAACAAATGTATCCCAATTACAGCTTTACAATTAGAGGCAAGAATGTACTTACCACTACCATTAGCCCATTGTCAGCCTCACAGTACATGACCAGCAGGGCTCCTGTAGCCTTCATGTAGTCTCTATGATTAGACTGGTCTTTACAGCTGCAAAACAACAACAACAAATCAAATAGAATCAGCTTCTAAAATGATCTATGGATAATCACAAACACCACTCCTGTTGCATGCATGTTATTAGAGGGAAATCATATAAGGTGTGCAATCTGTTGGCTGAAGACTAGACTGACTGGTGCATGGACATTCACACTCATAACATGCCCATCATGGAGGCTTACTGGGTGTGTGGATGTATGATATATTGATCATGTGTTATTTAGTAAACTCTAGATAGTACACAGGTATGCCAGTGATCTACAAGCCGAGAGCCTTACAATAAGTAATGAAACCGGAATTGGAAAATAATCAAAATGAGCCTGAATCTTCAGTTAACAGGACCTGGATTCAGACTTTTGCCTGAAAACTTACAACCCTTAGTATCAATGGACAATACTTGGGTCCCATTGCATAAAGAGATACAATTGATTGTAAGTTACAATTTATTGAAAGTCAAAAACTTAGCGCATTTCAACCTATCAGATTTGCGCAGTTAGATCACATGAACTGACTTACAAATGATTGTATCTCTTTCTGCAACAGGGCCATGGTCTCATACATGAATAGCAAAATTACTCCATAGAGAGAGAGACTAATCAGCCAATTGAATAGCTAATATGATACTCAAAGTAAAAGTGCAATCCAGTGATCCAAAAGATAATCCAGACAGAATACTTACAATTGCCTGAGTTCTGGAGGCACACTGACGATTGCTTTGTGAATACCATCTTGACTCAAGCATGGGCTGTGTAGAGATCAAGAACAATGCAAGGATGGAAGTTCAGACAACTGACATGTTATGAAACAAGTACTAACGGGGGTGTGAATACCATCTTGACTCAAGCATGGGCTGTGTAGAGATCAAGAACAATGGAGGATGGAAGTTCAGACAACTGACATGTTATGAAACAAGTACTAACGGGGGTGTGAATACCATCTTGACTCAAGCATGGGCTGTGTAGAGATCAAGAACAATGCAAGGATGGAAGTTCAGACAACTGACATGTTATGAAACAAGTACTAACGGGGGTGTGAATACCATCTTGACTCAAGCATGGGCTGTGTAGAGATCAAGAACAATGGAGGATGGAAGTTCAGACAACTGACATGTTATGAAACAAGTACTAACGGGGGTGTGAATACCATCTTGACTCAAGCATGGGCTGTGTAGAGATCAAGAACAATGCAAGGATGGAAGTTCAGACAACTGACATGTTATGAAACAAGTACTAACGGGGGGAAGAAAGCTGTGTAGAGATCAAGAACAATGCAAGGATGGAAGTTCAGACAACTGACATGTTATGAGACAAGTACTAACGGGGGGAAGAAACATTGTATGTTAAGATAAATGTGAAGAATGAACAAAATAATGTTTTGCTTGTATGCTTGGAAATAGTTTCACTACTTAGGACATTTCTGATACAAGCGGACAAATTATCTCAGTATTTATCTCACTAATTTCTTGTTCACCTGCCGTTTGGACAAGTAAAATAATACATTTTCAAATTTTACTTGCTCAAACAGAAAATTTACTTGCCCAAAAAGAATAAATGTGAAACAAAAGACAAAATAAATGTGCTCCTCAAAGTTACTGCTCGTTTGTAGATCAGATTTACATGTAAGAAACTTCAGAAATGTTAGTTGCCCGATTGTAGATAACTGATGACATTTTACTTGCCCGCCATCAATTTATACTTGCAATGGGCAAGCGGGCAAGTACTAGTGCTGAGCCCTGTTTGCTGGCATACAATGCTGATAGAGCATTCTGATCTGACTGTGAGGTGACTAACCCTGTTTGCTGGCATACAATGCTGATAGAGCATTCTGATCTGACTGTGAGGTGACTAGCCCTGTTTACTGGCATACAATGCTGATAGAGCATTCTGATCTGACTGTGAGGTGACTAGCCCTGTTTACTGGCATACAATGCTGATAGAGCATTGTGATCTGACTGTGAGGTGACTAGCCCTGTTTACTGGCATACAATGCTGATAGAGCATTCTGATCTGACTGAGGTGACTAGCCCTGTTTACTGGCATACAATGCTGATAGAGCATTCTGATCTGACTGAGGTGACTAGCCCTGTTTACTGGCATACAATGCTGATAGAGCATTGTGAGCCGACTGTGAGGTGACTAGCCCTGTTTACTGGCATACAATGCTGATAGAGCATTCTGATCTGACTGTGAGGTGACTAGCCCTGTTTACTGGCATACAATGCTGATAGAGCATTCTGATCTGACTGAGGTGACTAGCCCTGTTTACTGGCATACAATGCTGATAGAGCATTCTGATCTGACTGAGGTGACTAGCCCTGTTTACTGGCATACAATGCTGATAGAGCATTCTGATCTGACTGTGAGGTGACTAGCCCTGTTTACTGGCATACAATGCTGATAGAGCATTGTGATCTGACTGTGAGGTGACTAGCCCTGTTTACTGGCATACAATGCTGATAGAGCATTCTGATCTGACTGAGGTGACTAGCCCTGTTTACTGGCATACAATGCTGATAGAGCATTCTGATCTGACTGAGGTGACTAGCCCTGTTTACTGGCATACAATGCTGATAGAGCATTCTGATCTGACTGTGAGGTGACTAGCCCTGTTTACTGGCATACAATGCTGATAGAGCATTCTGATCTGACTGTGAGGTGACTAGCCCTGTTTACTGGCATACAATGCTGATAGAGCATTCTGATCTGACTGTGAGGTGACTAGCCCTGTTTACTGGCATACAATGCTGATAGAGCATTCTGATCTGACTGTGAGGTGACTAGCCCTGTTTACTGGCATACAATGCTGATAGAGCATTCTGATCTGACTGTGAGGTGACTAGCCCTGTTTACTGGCATACAATGCTGATAGAGCATTCTGATCTGACTGTGAGGTGACTAGCCCTGTTTACTGGCATACAATGCTGATAGAGCATTCTGATCTGACTGTGAGGTGACTAGCCCTGTTTACTGGCATACAATGCTGATAGAGCATTCTGATCTGACTGTGAGGTGACTAGCCCTGTTTACTGGCATACAATGCTGATAGAGCATTCTGATCTGACTGTGAGGTGACTAGCCCTGTTTACTGGCATACAATGCTGATAGAGCATTGTGAGCCGACTGTGAGGTGACTAGCCCTGTTTACTGGCATAAAATGCTGATAGAGCATTCTGATCTGACTGTGAGGTGACTAGCCCTGTTTACTGGCATACAATGCTGATAGAGCATTCTGATCAGACTGTGAGGTGACTAGCCCTGTTTACTGGCATACAATGCTGATAGAGCATTCTGATCTGACTGTGAGGTGACTAGCCCTGTTTACTGGCATACAATGCTGATAGAGCATTCTGATCTGACTGTGAGGTGACTAGCCCTGTTTACTGGCATACAATGCTGATAGAGCATTCTGATCTGACTGTGAGGTGACTAGCCCTGTTTACTGGCATACAATGCTGATAGAGCATTCTGATCTGACTGTGAGGTGACTAGCCCTGTTTACTGGCATACAATGCTGATAGAGCATTCTGATCTGACTGTGAGGTGACTAGCCCTGTTTACTGGCATACAATGCTGATAGAGCATTCTGATCTGACTGTGAGGTGACTAGCCCTGTTTACTGGCATACAATGCTGATAGAGCATTGTGAGCCGACTGTGAGGTGACTAGCCCTGTTTACTGGCATACAATGCTGATAGAGCATTCTGATCTGACTGTGAGGTGACTAGCCCTGTTTACTGGCATACAATGCTGATAGAGCATTCTGATCAGACTGTGAGGTGACTAGCCCTGTTTACTGGCATACAATGCTGATAGAGCATTCTGATCTGACTGTGAGGTGACTAGCCCTGTTTACTGGCATACAATGCTGATAGAGCATTCTGATCTGACTGTGAGGTGACTAGCCCTGTTTACTGGCATACAATGCTGATAGAGCATTCTGATCTGACTGTGAGGTGACTAGCCCTGTTTACTGGCATACAATGCTGATAGAGCATTCTGATCTGACTGTGAGGTGACTAGCCCTGTTTACTGGCATACAATGCTGATAGAGCATTCTGATCTGACTGTGAGGTGACTAGCCCTGTTTACTGGCATACAATGCTGATAGAGCATTCTGATCTGACTGTGAGGTGACTAGCCCTGTTTACTGGCATACAATGCTGATAGAGCATTCTGATCTGACTGTGAGGTGACTAGCCCTGTTTACTGGCATACAATGCTGATAGAGCATTCTGATCTGACTGTGAGGTGACTAGCCCTGTTTACTGGCATACAATGCTGATAGAGCATTCTGATCTGACTGTGAGGTGACTAGCCCTGTTTACTGGCATACAATGCTGATAGAGCATTCTGATCTGACTGTGAGGTGACTAGCCCTGTTTACTGGCATACAATGCTGATAGAGCATTCTGATCTGACTGTGAGGTGACTAGCCCTGTTTACTGGCATACAATGCTGATAGAGCATTCTGATCTGACTGTGAGGTGACTAGCCCTGTTTACTGGCATACAATGCTGATAGAGCATTCTGATCTGACTGTGAGGTGACTAGCCCTGTTTACTGGCATACAATGCTGATAGAGCATTGTGAGCCGACTGTGAGGTGACTAACCCTGTTTACTGGCATACAATGCTGATAGAGCATTGTGAGCCGACTGTGAGGTGACTAACCCTGTTTACTGGCATACAATGCTGATAGAGCATTCTGATCTGACTGTGAGGTGACTAGCCCTGTTTACTGGCATACAATGCTGATAGAGCATTCTGATCTGACTGTGAGGTGACTAGCCCTGTTTACTGGCATACAATGCTGATAGAGCATTCTGATCTGACTGTGAGGTGACTAGCCCTGTTTACTGGCATACAATGCTGATAGAGCATTCTGATCTGACTGTGAGGTGACTAGCCCTGTTTACTGGCATACAATGCTGATAGAGCATTCTGATCTGACTGTGAGGTGACTAGCCCTGTTTACTGGCATACAATGCTGATAGAGCATTCTGATCTGACTGTGAGGTGACTAGCCCTGTTTACTGGCATACAATGCTGATAGAGCATTCTGATCTGACTGTGAGGTGACTAGCCCTGTTTACTGGCATACAATGCTGATAGAGCATTCTGATCTGACTGTGAGGTGACTAGCCCTGTTTACTGGCATACAATGCTGATAGAGCATTCTGATCTGACTGTGAGGTGACTAGCCCTGTTTACTGGCATACAATGCTGATAGAGCATTCTGATCTGACTGTGAGGTGACTAGCCCTGTTTACTGGCATACAATGCTGATAGAGCATTCTGATCTGACTGTGAGGTGACTAGCCCTGTTTACTGGCATACAATGCTGATAGAGCATTCTGATCAGACTGTGAGGTGACTTACTTTGAGTTGATCCATCTGAGTGGATTAGAGTATTAGGGTTGGGGTTAGGGATAAGGATAGGGCATTCTGATCTGACTGTGAGGTGACTTACTTGGGGTTGATCCATCTGAGTGGATTGGAGCATTAGGGTTGGGGTTAGGGTTGGGGTTAGGGATAGGGTAAGGGCATTGTGAGCCGAGTGTGAAGTGACCGACTTGGGGTTGATCCATCTGAGTGGATTGGAGCATTAGGGTTGGGGTTAGGGATAGGGCATTCTGATCTGACTGTGAGTAGACTAGTCTTACTTTGAGTTGATCCATCTGAGTGGATTGGAGCATTAGGGTTGGGGTTAGGGATAGGGATATGGATAGGGCATTCTGATCTGACTGTGAGTTGACTTACTTTGAGTTGATCCATCTGAGTGGATTGGAGCATTAGGGTTAGGATAAGGTTAGGCATTCTGATCCGACTGTGAGGTGACTTACTTGGGGTTGATCCATCTGAGTCTGTCGGCCTGCACTATTTCATTGTATGTTGCATCATAGCCGGTGTACTCTATCACAAAGAACTGGAAACAAATGAAACAATATTGTAGATAATTACTTCTCTCCACCTTTCAGGTTAAACAAAATATATTCACAACAATTAGGTCGGTAATATTGACTTTGACTACATACAAAAAATGACAAAAATGTTTCCAATGTGCAGCAAGTTCCAATTGCTTGATTAATAATCAAATATAAACAAACTACAAACACAATCTTAGAAGATTTTTTATGTGACTAGACAGAGATACAGAAGTACACAGTCTACATATCATTGAATGTGTGCATCTGATAGGAATATAGTCTACATATCATTGACTGTGTGTATCTGATAGGAACACAGTCTACATATCATTGAATGTGTGTATCTGATAGAAACATAGTCTATGGAACGTAGTCTACGCATCATTGAATGTATGTATCTTATAGGAACATAGTCTACACATCATACGACCCGTCCACACACACAGAAATAATCGCGATTCAAATATCGAAATTAGAATCGTGATCAAAATTTATTAAGTATTTCACTTTGTGTGAATGGGCAAAAATAATTTTGAAATGTGGATCGCGATTCAAATTGCACTAATTACATCTTTGTGAACGGCCCTATTGAATGTGTGTATCTGTAAAATACACTTAAAATGGCACTTATTACATCTGTGTGAACGAGCCTATTGAATATGTGTATCCGTAAAACACACTTAAAATGGCACTTATTACGTTTATGAGAACAGGCCTATTGAATATGTGTATCCATAAAACGCACTTAAAATGGCACTTATTACGTCTGTTTGAACGAGCCTATTGAATATGAATATCTGTAAAACGCACTTAAAATGGCACTTATTACGTCTGTGTGAACGGGTCTATTGAATGTGTGTATACATGTGTAAGAATGACATACCTCTCCCTTGACCATCTGTATCTTGGCCCTCCACCAGCCACAAGGCTCCCCTTCAAACGACCTGGAATACACCTGTTACACAAACAGAGCAATACAAATTAGTCAAATTACAAATGTATGTTTAAAATGACCTGGCTGCACCGATATTCAGAAACCTCACTAGCTTAGTTCCTCGCTAAGTGTATTTTAAATGTGCAGTTTATTGAGCAACAAACACTTTTCCTAGTCCCCAACTAGGGTTAGCTGGTTAAGCCTTAGGTACACAATACGTTAACCGTAGTTAGCAACTAAAAGATATTGTGTTTAATTCTTAGCTACATCATCCAAAATAGATTTAGCAAGGTACTAAGCTAGCTGGCATTTATGAATATGGGCCCTGGAATAAACCTGTATTATCAACAAAGTATTACAGTAATGTGCTTCAAACGCCCTGGTATACAGCCCCTTATCAACAAGGTAATACAAATTAGTCAACTTAAAATGTCTTGATTGCGATGGCTTCTCTGGTGTTGCCGATTCCTGGGTGAAGCTTCTGGTAGTGCCATGATATTGTTCTGAAAAGAACTGTTCAAAACGCCAGTTTCAAACGACCTGGAATACACCTGTTACACAAACAAAGCAATACAAATCAGTAACCTTAAAAATGTCTTGATTGTGATGGCTTCCATGGTGTTGATGATGACTGGGTGAAGCTTCCGGTAGCACCATGTTGTAGTTCTGAAAAGAACTGTTAAAAACGCTGGTTTCATATGACCTGTAATACACCTGTTTCTTAAATAATCAAACTTGAGAACATCTGTTTTAAAATGACAACAAAATTCAATCTGGAATAAACCAATAATAAAACAATATCACGGTCTTTAGTTAGATATTGTCAGGTTCATGTTAGTAGTACAATACATGTAAAAATGCTCAATAGTAACAGTTCATTGAAATGAGACAAGCCTTATAAATAAAACTCGAGTTCAGGCAAAAATACAAAACAAACTTAATACAGAATCAACATGTGTTTTTATACTGCTGTGCATTTATGCCATGTCAACAATACATGTAGCTTTGATAAATAAATGGTTCAATTTTGTCTTATAGCATGGATCAAGAAGGATTATATGAAAAGGTGATAAGAAATGGCCTTACCTCCACCTCATCTCCCTCCTTGAACTCCTGGACATCCCTTGGGGCAGCCTCTGGAGGCAGCCGCACTACATTGATAGGAACCCTTCTCTCAGCTGTCCAGCTAGAAACAAGGTAGAACATAGAAACCAAATCAAACACAGTTATTAGAAACAAGGTAGAACATAGAAACCAAATCAAACACAATTATAGATCCCCTCCCCCTTCTAGACCTCCTGGCCATCCCTTGGAGCAGCCTCTGGAGGCAGCCGCACTACATTGATAGGAACCCTTCTCTCAGCTGTCCAACTAGAAACAAGGAAGAACAAAGAAATCAAATCAAACACAGTTATAGATCCCCTCGCCTTCTAGACCTCTTGACCATCCCTTAGAGCGGCCTGGCCATCCCTTGGAGCAGCCTCTGGAGGGAGCCGCACTACATTAATGGGAACCCTTCTCTCTGCTGTCCAGCTAGAAACAAGGTAGAACATAGAAATTAAATCAAACACAGTTATTAGAAACAAGGTAGAACATAGAAACCAAATCAAACACAGTTATAGATCCCCTCCCCCCTTCTAGGCCTCCTGGCCATCCCTTGGAGCAGCCTCTGGAGGGAGCCGCACTACATTGATAGGAACCATTCTCTCAGCTGTCCAGCTAGAAACAAGGTAGAACATAGAAACCAAATCAAACACAGTTATAGATCCCCTCCCCCCTTCTAGACCTCCTGGCCATCCCTTGGAGCGGCCTGGCCATCCCTTGGAGCAGCCTCTGGAGGGAACCGCACTACATTGATAGGAACCCTTCTCTCTGCTGTCCAACTACAAACAAGGTAGAACATAGAAAGCAAATCAAACACAGTTATAGATCCCCTCCCCTTCTAGACCTCCTGGCCATCCCTTGGAGCGGCCTGGCCATCCCTTGGAGCAGCCTCTGGAGGGAGCCGCACTACATTGATAGGAACCCTTCTCTCAGCTGTCCAACTAGAAACAAGGTAGAACATAGAAAGCAAATCAAACACAGTTATAGATCCCCTCCCCCTTCTAGACCTGGCCATCCCTTGGAGCAGCCTCTGGAGGGAGCCGCACAACATTGATGGGAACCCTTCTCTCAGCTGTCCAGCTAGAAACAAGGTAGAACATAGAAAGCAAATCAAACACATTAGAAACAAGGTAGAACATAGAAACCAAATCAAACACAGTTATTAGAAACAAGCAATGCAGGAATTTATTTTTTGTTTTAGGGGGCTACTTTTTCAATCTAATGGATATCACAAAATATTTAACATAATACCCTATGGTAATTTGTAGGGGCTACCTACTGAATTTAGGGGGCTATTTTGAAAATTGGGGGGTAAAATCGCCTTCAGCCCCTGTATTTACCCTGGAAACAAGGTAGAACACAGAAATCTAAAACAGTTATAGTCCAAACATTGGAAACATTATCGGAAATAATATCGCTAGTGATATTGGTGATATATTGTCATTTTAGCCTCTGAAGAAGATTCTGTTAGGATCACAAATGTAGGCTCGATATTGACTCATGAAGTTTAAATATACTCACTTGTTTTCAAATGCAATGCTCACTTCCTCTTCAAAGATGTTCAGCAGTACAGCCTGTAATATAGAACAAAACAAACACAACAATAACAAATCTTGTCAGTTGTAAACTTCTAAAGGAGTGTTGTTGTTAAAGGGATAGTTGAGTTTTGGTAGAGAGGGCGCTAGACTACTTTTTTTTTGTGTGAGGTAATGAAAAACTGAGTGTAAAATTTGAAAGAGCATAATATTTAAATAATTAAATCATCTTTGTTTGATCAAAATCGGTTCAGAGACGGCTGAAATATCCATAAATATAACAATTTGTAATAAAGCTGGGGCCCCGGGTTTATTAGAAAATTTTGAACCAGCCGTTAACAATTTTAAAAAATGCTTCCTCTTTTCAAAAAGTTACAAAATAGGTATTTAAATAGTTGTTGGTTATTTCTCTATCTAATCACTATTTCAACAAGGCATCACATGCACAATATTTTATTCAAAATGGTTGAAACTGACGAGTGTTTAGAGAGCGCCCTCTTACGTTTTAACGGCTCTTTTGGAATGATAACATGATCTTTACTACGTCATTTGTAATTTTGTGTTCCTTTCTAGTTATAACTATTAGTTTGTAATGTAATGATGCAGGTTTTGGTTACTAAAATTCAGTTTCACCAAAACTGTACTCTCCTTACCAGAACTCAACTATCCCTTTAACCTTGATTATGATTATTATTTTAATCACATTCTTTGTAGTTTGTACATAGTAAGTCATAGTATACACTGCATGAACACACATGTGGAAGTGTTGGTAGGTTTTGGTCTTCTTAAATTGTGTTAAAATTTAAGACTTTTAGATGGAACATCAAGTGTCGACTATTGGCTGTAAACAAACAAACATTGGTTCAAACTATGAAGTACAAATGTACCATGTGCAAACTGATGCCTGCTGAAAGATGTACACTGTTTACCAATGTTCAAAGAGGTAGACACTTTGCTAAATACATCAAACAAAGGTCTGTTTAACATGGTGAAAATTAGTTGGTACCTAATGTTTGTGGGCACAACCATATCATTAGAAATTATTGTTTTCCATTTTTTTTCTTGTATACAAGCTTGGTTATTACATAAACTTCCTTTGTGAATTTGATCCATTGTGAGTGTGTTCAATGACTTGAGAAAAGTGCTTCTAAAGAGATAATGATAGAAGGCAGGGCCTGACAGGGCCTGACATAAGCACTTGCCCTATTACATGTACCTGGGGAAAGTAAAATAAGAAGTCTAGTTTGCTTGCTTGATCGGGAAACTAACATGTATGTTCAACTATGAGAGAACAATGTGAACATGCAATTCATTACTTATGTAAATCTCACCAAGAACTACATGTAAGCAGGCAAGTGGGGGAAACAGTTTGTGTGGGGACTTGTCTAATACCATTTTCATAGTGGCCTTACCGATGAAAATACCGATGGAATTTCTTATGTAAACAACGATGAAATCGCCACTTCCCTCTGTCGCATTCATGGTGAGGGGGAATTCAATCGCCTTGTGCATCCACCATGATAAAAAAAAAATCCACTATACTTTCAATACATTTTTTAGTGATCCGTTTTAAATATTGTTTTGTTCATCATTTGGTTTTATATGCTTTATAATAAATATATTATTATAACGATGTACATGAATTTAATTTTTTTTTAAACCTTTATATTCATGCAACATACAAGTAAAACGAATCAATTTATACGTAAACAAAACGTCAACAAAACACACGTGCACGATACCCGAGGTTCACCTTACACGATGCTGGCGCAGCATAATATTATCGCATGCTATGCCGTGTTCCGAAAAAGCGCGCGTTACACTGCTTTAGCCGGAACAAAATAACGACCTTTGAACATTTTCATCGGTATTTTTCACCCGAACCATTTCATGCTGCCCGTTTCATCGGAGTGACACCGATAGAAAGAGAATTTCTCCTACTCTAAAGTAGGAGAATTTAATCGCCTATTTCTCTTCTTTTCATCGTCTATTCTATCGGCTTTTTCTCCTCTGTACCATTCATTTTTAGTGGCCTTTTCATCGGATGCGTCCGGACGCATCCGATGAAAAGTCCGCCAGCATGAAAACGACATAATGCATTATCAAATATCATTTCTTATTACATTGTATTTCCAAATATTTCATACATGGCACAGCAGTCACGCACACATTGCATAGTCACCAAGTATACTCTGGTTTCAACTGATCAATGCACTTTGATCAGGACTGAGGTATTGCGCAATATCAGCATTACATGAGGCTGATGTTGGTTTGTATTACAACACACTGCACTGCAGGACAATACAACATGATTACTACTGTATTAATGACTGGGGATTCCCCACCGCACATCACAGTGCTAGTGTAGCATGAACTCTGAATGATACACTATCTACATATAGTACGTACATGCATTGCCTACAGTACAGGTTCTATTCTCTGTAGTTTTACAGTTTGCATTCTGATGAATGCAATCCCATATCATCATGGTTGGAACAAGCTATGTTAAGGATTTCCCTAAAAAGTTTTTTTTTTTATTGTTTTTGTGGAATTATGGAGAGCAAGCCCCCCACCCCCACATCACTGACTAACAGTCAAATTTAATAAACTGTCTAGTTTGTAAAGTAAATGCTCTCTTATTCAAAATATTTCAAAAGTAAAGCACATGTCAATCAGAATCCATAAAGGGATTATAGATCATGTGATGATGTGAGATGCATCTAGGAAACATTCATATCAAGATGCCTGATATACAAGCACAGACCTTAGCTTTACTGCATGCAGTGACCATTATAATCTCTTCACTGTTCTGTATTCTGTATTGACATACAAAGCTAGATACACCACATACCATGCCTGAGGTGTATGATTTATGTATGATGTGTAGTCATTACAAGGTGCCATGTTTTCTGACACCAAGACCAAGTAAATTAGGATGCATACGTAGCCATAACACAAATAGCACCAGAAGTACAATATAGATGCGTACATGTACATGTAAATATTAGCAACAGAACCAAGACAAGCTGCTTGATGAAGAGAAGATATTCTAAGAATGTGATGTCATGCTTAGACAGCTTGTCAATGCCCACACAAAATAAATGTCTCTCTTTTGAGTCATACTCTCACTTTGACATATTATGGTTAGTTGTCACACAAATAGTTTTACATCAAGTTAGAGCCAAGAAATACATTGAGTATGCACTCCCCAGGGAGTGGAGATGGTGCACACAATGTGTGCTGGTTTGCATTGTATCCTATGACCGGGGTAATAATAAAATTGTAAAGCGCTTAGAGATGATTATCAATCGTGATAGGCGCTATATAAATAGTGTTATATTATTATTATTATATACCGTAAAACTCCATGTATAAGACGCACTTTTTTCCGTCGGAAAAATTTCAAAGTGGGGGGGTGCGTCTTATACATTGTACACAGGTATAGCAAAAAAAAAATAATTAAATTAAATTTAAAAAAATTTAAAAATGCTTTTTTGGGACACCCTGTAGTCATGTTGCATGTGTATACACATGGTTTATGGCATGACAAGAGCTTGCTGTCAGTTGTAGCATTCAGCAGGTACCTTTTTCTCACACAAAAAATATTGGTTACAGATGTAAAAATTGCAAGTTTATTGAGCAGTAATACTGCTGCTAATGAATATTCATACATTCGTGAGCAGAAGTATTAATTAAATATGCAATTTTCTAACCAGTGGTTATAAATTTTGCTCATAATTAAAAATAGTTAGTAAATTTAGAAAATTGCATTATATTTAGTGAGTATTGGTGCTCATGAATATTCATGAAATGAATATGAATATTTATGAGCACCAGTGTTACTGCTCAATAAATGTGCAATTTGTGTACTAACCACTATTTTTATGTGAGAAAATGATGTTGATGAATGCTACATTCAACATTAAGCTATTGTCATGCATGCCCTAGACCAGTGGTATATAAGCATTCCAACAGCACTTCAGGGTCTTTAAAAAAAAAATACAGGGTGTCCCTGTTTTTTTTTTTTTTTTTTTTTTTTTGCTGTGAAAGTTGGGGGTGCGTTTTATACACAGGTGCGTCTTATACACGGAGTTTTACGGTAAATACCATTAACAAATTTATTCTTGACACAATAATACTCTTTCATCAGAGACAAGATTATCTAGTCCTAGATACATGTAGAGATTTTAGCCATACTGTACAGCCAGTGTTGATAAACATGATTGTGAATAGGTAAATAGCAAGAGACATAGGCCTCTTTGCAGAAATAGATACAATCGATTGTAAAGTTGCAATTAGTTGAAATTAGTCAGATCATGTGAATAAATGCCCAAATCTTATTGGTTGATATTCATAAGGCCCCCCCCAAAAAAATTGTTTGATTGGCGTAACGGGCAACCAAAAATTAGGGTAGGTCGGTAGGGATTTTTTTTTCTTTTTTTTTTTCTTTTTTTTTTTTTCCGCACAAATACACAAAAACACACACAAAACACATCGCAATTGCAAATTCTATTGCAATTTTTTATTTATTTTTTATTTTTTGTTAATTTTGTATTTTTTAAATAAAATTCAGAAAAAACCTCTAGGGTCGGCGCCGGTATTTTTAGGGGCGGGCGGGTTACGCCAATCCAACCATTTATTTTTCATGGCCTAATTTGTCTGACTTACAATTAATTGCAACTTACAATTGATTGTATCTCTTTCTGCAACAGGGCCATAAACTACATGATGTTGCTACTAGAGATAGACGCATAACACTGGTACTAGTCTGGATAAGACTTTCCTACGAGTATGATTGGGAGTGGGGTTAGTCTGATAGGTCTGTCCATGTACTGGGGGTGTGGGATTGGGAGCCATGCTGGCATGTACAGCATGGGTTAGATCAGCAGCAAGCCGGTGCTATATTGAGATTGCTAATGCTATGGAGCTATTGAGATTGCTAATTAGCTAATTGCTATGGAGTTATAGGCCCAAATTCTCATCAGTGGCTCAACTTGAGCCCGGCCTAAAAAAGACAAAGACTACCGGTAACAATTTAATTTAAAACAATTTGGCACCTACAGACCTATTGTCTTGTTGCTATTGGCCACTGGAGATATTCTAATTGTTTCCTTTCATTATCCAGTCTATCCCTTGAGTTCTGCTTAAAATAAGCATTGATCAGGACAATAGACCCTTTGAAATTCAGTCATAGTATAACAAGTCACCAGCAATACAATGTCGGTAGTGGTCCAGGACGCAATTTAGCTGATATGACTGAATTTCAAAGGGTCCATTGGCCCGATGCATACATGTAAGCAGAACTCAAGGGATAGACTGGATAATGAAAGGAAACAATTAGAATATCTCCAGTGGCCAATAGCAACAAGACAATATGTCTGCAGGTGCAACATGAAAACTGGTTTCCGATAGTCTTTGTCTTTTTAGGCAGGGCTAAGGTTGAGCCACTGATACAAATTTGGGCCATTGAGATTTCTAATGCTGTGGAGCTATTGAGATTGCTAATGCTATGGAGATACTGAGATTGCTAAATTGCTATGGATCAGAGCCAGAGTAAGAGCTGAGCTATGCAAAGTATCTCGGCATCACTGGGGGCTGGCTGTACAAGACATGTCACCTGGCCCAACATGACACACAGCATTGCCATGCATCATCTACACTCATTACATTGTACTGTACATACCTTAAGTCCCGTACAGAGTACGATACAATAATTGACAGACATGTATGTAAATCAGGGTGGGGTAGGGTTTGGGGGTTGGGGAGTGCACTGGCACAGTCAAACTTGAGGCCTATCAACAGTTCATTTACAAAGTTAAATCGGGATGTATTTAAATTCTCCCCGATATATCCTTTTCCTTCTTGCATCCATTTGCAATGCAGACTTGTGAAAATGCACAGTACAACAGTTAACAAAATAACAAAATGTGCTATACAAAATTACAAATTATACAAAATAAACACATGAAATACATTTGTTTTCTTTGAAAAAATCTTTATGGTGATGAAACAGGAGGTATGTTGTTTTTCGTGGTTTGGGATCGTTTTTTATCTTTCACTCATGTCACCAAGTACCATGTGGATGTGGGGTGGCAAGATTGGTAGAGCACACGCTTTCCAATCATGAGATCCCCAAGTTCAAACCCTGCCCACTGCACTTGTCCTTCAGCAAGACAATTTATCCACAATTGCTGCTCTCTACCCAGGTGTAAATGGAGAATGGTGAATGATCTTCTCAATGCCCATGAGCCGCTTGGAAGGAATGCTCCCAGGGAGTGGAGATGGTGCACACAATGTGTGCTGGTTTGCATTGTATCCTTTGACCAGGGAAATAAATAGTGTAAAGCGCTACATTGTATGGAACATGTATTTAGTGCTATAAGAAACTATATTACCAATGTCTGTCAAAAGGTTGCTGTCGTCTTTATTCTTGCCCACATTTCTACGGATTGCATTCAATCATTTCTTAACATGTTTGTTTTTCTTCCCAGTTGACAAATTGACCCAACATTGAACATTCAAAATAAATAAATAATAATAAACAAATTGCAAATAATGCAGTCTTCCTACAGTAGTACGTAGGTCATACATGTACATTGATTGTAAGTTGAGTGAGTTGCAGCCGCTTGTTAACTCCTTGAGTGCCAAACTCACATTTTGCGAGTTACAATACACACGAATGCCATAGAGCGTTACAATCCCTGGTACGCAAAGTGTTCAGTTTCCTGTACTATGTCATTTACAAGCCTGTGCTGAGTCAAAGGGATAGTTGAGTTCTGATAAAGAGAATACAGTTTTGGTCAAACTGAATTTTAGCAAGGATGTACTTAGTACCTCCTTGATTTTAGTAACCAAAACCTGCACCATTACATTACAAACTAATAGCAATAACTCCACCATGCTTGAAAGGAATACAAAATTACAAATGACTAAGTAAAAAGCATGTTATCATTAAAAAAAAAAAGAGTCATTAAAACTCAAGAGGGCGCTCTTTAAACAGTCATCGGTTTCAACCATTTAAAATAAAATATTGTGCATGTGATGTTTTGTTGAAATAGTGATTAGAGGAAGCATTTTTGTTCAAAATTATTGAATAATTGTAGAGCCCCACAATTATGTTTAAATGGATATTTCAGCCATTTCTGAACCGATTTTGATAAAATAATGTTTATTCTGTCATTTAAATTGTAAATATGCTCTTTCGAATTTGACACTCATTTTTTCATTATCTCAAAAAATATATATTTTGTGTAGCGCCCTCTATACCAAAACTCAACTATCCCTTTAAAGAGGAAAGAAAATGGTCTTGGCTACCATGAGGGCCTGTTTGGTCTTGGTGTCACGTTGGTGTCACGTTGCTGTTGGTTATTTTTATCTTCAAGTTTGTTTTACACTCAGAATTTGGAAAATAAACTTCAGTACGTTCAGTGTACTGTTCCATGTCACCTACATGTAATTATTGCAAAGATTTGTTTTCTAGTGGATGTTTCCATTAATCAAGTGGGGTAAAAAATTATTAGTAAACCATGTTTTCGAAAGATTTTTACAGGAAGACTGAAAGTTGTATACATGTATGACCTGGGCCGGGAACATAAAGATTCACAATTAATTGTATGATCAATCAAATGACCGTACGATTGGTTAATTAATCAATCGTACAAATAATTGTGAATCTTTATGTTACAGGGCCCAGGATCGTAACATGCAGGAGATGTGATGTTAGCTATTCAGATTAGATGCAATCAGAACATGTAATGTGAATGGGTCCTTCATATCACACACAGGTTATGTTGTGTTGTGATGGGAACAGGTTCTTTGCTTGCAGGAGATGTGTTGTAAATGGGTTCTTTGCTATCAAAACATGTGGATAGGTTCTTTACACAGAGGATATGTGAACAAGTTCTTTACTTGTAAGCAGGTTCTAATGATGTGAATAGTTTTTTTCCTCTCTGCTAGTACATGTAGATTAAAGTGATGTAAATGGAATTAATGGGTTCTTGACCTGCACAGCTATTTGTGGCTGTCATCAGTCACCATACACCAATCTATTCCAAGTACAACACACAAACCCAGACCAATTAACATGTGCACCACATGGCATCCCCTTGATGTGCCCTTCCACTGTATGTAATGCAATTCAAATAGCAGGTACGGTATGTGATACAACGTATACTACCAGGGATATAATGGGAGTGTGCAGAGATTCAAGTCATTCAACCAGTGAAAAGTTCAACTGATATAGCATGTAATAAAGCATTTTGTGTCTAATTATTGAGACTCTTTATTTCCCATCTACAGAACCTTATAAATATTAAATGTAGCTTAAATCGTGAATGGTCAAAATATGCAAAGTTTCTGTAATGAACACAAAAAAACAATATTTTTCGAGCTACTTTACTGTCAAGCTTGCCTGCATGAAAATAACACTCTAATTTGTTTTGCTCTTTTGTGATTTTCGGGGGCTCTTTTGGCCATTTCAGGGAAAAGAATTTCCCCTGTGTATTTTTTTCACTGCTAATGATGATAGAACGATTAAAGTGAGGCACGTAAAGTGTCTAACTCCACGAAAATTACTTCGAGCTTCTTCGTTTCTCTTCTACCGTGTTGTTTAGCTTATGGTAAGAGAATAATAAAATAGGGTTAGATTTGTTCAAATGCCCCTTTAGTATGACGATATCTATCATTCAGCTCAAAAGCGTTAGCTAACGGTTATAAACCTCATAAACGTCCGTGTTAAAAGCTGACGCATATTTTCGCTTTTTTAACTAGGAAATCAGTGTTCTTTTTTTATGAAACTTTCACACATCATATCCTACAATGATTTTTGTACAGGATTGAAGTCTCAAATGTCATTTTGGGCAATATCTGACACTTTACAGGTGCACCTTTAATATGAAAAAGGGGGAACAAAATACAAAATTTACCTAAAAGCTTGCACAATAAGCCAATCGGATGGTTCTTGTAGGATAAAATTGAAAACCATTGACAAGTGTGACATTTTGGGGATTGTCCAGTCAGACTTAAAGAGTAACTTAGACGTTTTCGAATGACTGGGCTACATTCACTTAAAACTAGTGATCCCCAGATTAGCAGACCATGCCAATTTAATGCCAATACATGTAGTATTCTTCGGCAGGGGTACATTCAACATACATGTTCAGTAAGTTGTAGCTTCCAAGTTTGAATGAAAGGTCGCCGAGTCCTGAAATCGATCTGTGTTTGGTGCTGAGATATGAGAGGGGGAAAGAGGTGTCAGCTTACCATAACAAACACAGCTAGTCATCTAAACTGTACTACCCCCTCCTACTCCATGCAGAGTCATAGACATTGTAGATACATGTACCTCAGCTTAACCCTCATTTACTCACGTGTTCCTCGAGCACTCCCTATTGCCACACATGCAAGGATGATAGCCCAGAGTTTACTGGCTAGAGCATGCCTTCACATTGTCAGCTTACTATCTTTCCTCAAATGAGTTAAAGGGATCTAGTAACTTTGTTGATATGTGCAAAAAGTGATGAATGGTTGATGCAATGTATATTGTTGTTATCTCATAAGTATGTCCACATGGTATTGTGTGAAAATTTCAAGTCAAATGGACATTGTATGGCCAAGTAATGAGCGAAAATACAAAGTGATATTCAGTAACTCACTGCACTCACTTTGTACACAGAAGAAAAACTCGCCCGGAGTTTTTCTTATCTGAATACTTCAATCATACATATCTTTGTAACGAAAGGGAAATTTGAAAAACCGAAACCTGTCCCGTGATTTTATTGTTAATACGAATACAACAAGGTATAAGGGAACCGCTAGAATTAGAATTTTATTTTGAGGGTTTGGACAATGTTACTAAGTCCCTTTAACATACAGGCACTCTGCAGTAATGCTGACAGCATTAAATCACTGTAAACTATGACAACAAATGGTACTGCATTGAGTGCATTTGAAATACAGTACAGTACATGAATACACATGTACAGGCTAATGTATGGCTTTGTACAGTACATAATATTCGATTTTGATGCCTGCTTTATACCGCCGCATTCGGTTGAAAGAATATTTGTAAGCACAACAATGCCAGGAGGCCCCACTGACCTCTACTAATGGACGGGCGGCTGTACGTTGATTGGCCATTCAAAAATGAGGCCACCGCGCGCGCACGGCGGCCATATTGGGACCATCATCATGGACCGTCGATAACCCGCTGTTGATAGTGTGTAACATTTGTAAACATTTTTCAGATTAATTTTACCAATTGTTCTCGTTAGATAAAAAAGTGTTGATTGTATTATGATTAGGGAAGGCACATTACATGGCATTTGGCTGTACAAATCGATTGATAATGACATAAAAAAAGGGCTGAAATCACGTTTCATAGGCGAGTTGTTTGCAGTCATTGGGCCGCCTACAGTCCCATGTGTTATGTTTTGTGTCAGCAAAGATTATAGTTTACCTCTTATATTCACATAATATGTGTTGCTACATTTATTATAAATAGTGTACTGTACTGATAGATTTGTTTAAATATTGAAATAAAACAGGTGAAATCGATAAGAGATTTAGATACGGACAGGCAAATAGATGACAAAAATGTGATTGTAAACTTGAAAATGTATTTTTGATATAATTGAATAAGATAAGTGATTGGGGTTTGAAAATGTATGTTTGAATTCATAAAGCCTATACTAAGGCTAGGGTTTTCTGTCGAAAAAGTGACTCATTAAGTTAATTACAGCCCAGAAAAAGTGAAATAATGAAATTGGTAGTATGCACTCATTTGAATTTACAAGTTGGTGAATTTTGAGGGGATACCGAGTCATTGTGGAATTAATGCAATGAAATGGTTGATAGAGAAGCAAACCATGGCTTGGGGGAAAAAAAGAGATTTTCAATAAAGGGCAAGTCCAAGGTATTTGTTCCCACGGGGGTGAATTTTCATATTCACCCAATTGAGTGAAACTTGATTTTATTTTAAAGCTAAGATATTGAATTTTAATAATTTGAAAAAAAAAATTAAAAGCTTGTCTCCAATAAATATTAATAATCAAATATATTTGCATAATATGTAACTCGTCGTAACACGCGGGACATCTGAATAAAAGACAAATTAAATCATATTTAAAATGCTTGTAATGATTCTTTACTTATTATTGGCTTGACCTGATTTCATTACCAGAAGGAAGTTGGATTATAATTTTCAGCTTGTTATCTCATTCAATATGCATATTAGATGCATTCCAAAATTAGCATGTCCCGCGCGTTACATTTTTATTGTTTCGATTACTCGTTAATCAAAAGGTTTATTTTTCTGAAACTCTACAACGTTCTAATTTACCTTGGGGGACATCCATAACATATCAACAAAAAGATATCCCATTTACCTAATTTACATAAATCAATAATTAGATTTTGTAACACGCGGGACATTTTGTAACGCGCGGGACAATCTATACAGTAAAGCAATGGGTTTTTGAAAATCCTGTTTTGGCCTATTGGTTTATTTACGATCATTCCGTAACACGAGAGGATATTTGCCTGCCACTTAACAAGTTTTTTCTATAAAGTCTTGCGCAACTTTTGAGACCGAATTCATGACAAGGGCAAGTCCAAGGTATTTGTTCCCAAGGGGGTAAATTTTCATATTCACCCAATTGAGTGAAACTTGATGTCATTTTAAAGCTAAGATATTGAATTTTAATAATTTAAAAACAAAAATTAAAAACTTGTCTCCAATAAGTAGTAATAATCAAATATATTTGCATAATATGTAAATAGTCGTAACACGCGGGACATCTGAATTAAAGACAAATTAAATCATAGTTAAAATGCTTTTAATGATTCTTTACTTATTATTGGCTTGACCTGATGTCATTACCAGAAGGAAGTTGGATTATAATTTTCAGCTTGTTATCTCATTCAATATGCATATTAGATGCGTTCCAAAATTAGCATGTCCCACGTGTTACATTTTTACATCTTATTGTTGCGATTACTCATTAATCAAAAGATTTATTTTTCTGAAACTCTACAAAGTTCTAATTTACCTTGAGGGACATCCATAACATAGCAACAAAAAGTTATCACATTTACCTAATTAGCATAAATCAATAATTAGATTTTGTAACGCGCGGGACATTTTGTAACGCGCGGGACAATCTATACAGTAAAGCAATGGGTTTTTGAAAATCTTGTTTTGGCCTATTGGCTTATTTACGATCATTCCGTAACACGAGAGGAAATTTGCCTGCCACTTAACAAGTTTTTTCTATGAAGTCTTGCGCAACTTTTGAGACCAAATTCGTGACAAACAATGATCCTTACAAAGGCACATGACTTTTTCGAAGTGGAAGTCAATCTGGAAATTGCATAATTTTGTGATTTATGTACAATTCCTATGGAAAAAGTTTTTTTCATAGGATTGATAAAAACTCAATAATTTCTCATTTTAATCACTGCAAATAATTAATTTTAGGATAAAAATTGTTTGACAGTGGTGAATAATTGATTTTTTTTTTAAAAGATGTAAAATGGAAGATGAAAAACAAAGAAATACATAAGAATTTCCCAAAACAAAGAAATACACAAAGAAAATATTCGCTTTTGCAACTTTTGTTTTTAAATGTTGTTAGGAAATGTCATAAAGAACATTTATGCATAAGATGAGCATTTTCCAAGCACAAATTCTATATCTATAATAAGGGCAAATTGGTGGGTGGGCCTATGTAAAACGCATGGTAGAAAAATGTCCCGCGTGTTACGTGTCCCGCGTGTTACAAAACAATCTTTTTTCAAATTGATCCTGTGTGAAACTCTAAAGTTTTGAGATGATGAAATTTCATATTCTGGTAGAGCACAAGATGCACATTAAGACCATACCAAGCATGTTTTGATATTGTATATAAATTCAGAGGAATTCACATTCAAAGTCAAAGTTTAAAAATACCAACTTTCTCTGGTCCCGCGCGTTACGCTAGCAAAAAGTCGCATAAATTATTAATGCATGGGGAATTTCATTTTTTTTTTTTGCCATTTGATAGAATTTGCTCTAAAGCATCTAAAATGTAAAACAAATTGGTGTTTCAATATTTCTTATAAGAGTAAGCTCTCTTTATCGCTCTGAAGTCCCGCGCGTTACAGTTACAAAATAGCTTGGACTTGCCCACAAACATTTGTACCCTTACAAAGGCACATGACTTTTTGGAAGTGGAAGTCAATTTGGAAATTGCATAATTTTGTGATTTATGTACAATTCCTATGGAAAAAGTAAACTCAATAATTTCTCATTTTAATCACTGCAGATAATTGATTTTAGGATAAAAATTGTTTGACAGTGGTGAATAATTGATTTCTTTCTTAAAAAGATGTAAAAATGGAAGTTGAAAAACAAAGAAATACATAAGAATTTCCCAAAACAAAGAAATACATAAAGAAAATATTCACTTTTGCAACTTTTGTTTTTAAATGTTGTTAGGAAATGTCATAAAGAACATTTATGCATAAAACCCCTTTTTAATTGGAGAACGTGTTTTCTACCTCGCTTTTACCCGAGTGAGATTTCCATAAAAACAGTAGGAGGTCATGTCGTAAAACACGCAGTGAGAGGTTGTGCAGCATTTTTAATCAAAAAGTGTTTCTCCGAGTCACCCGGGTAGGTTACTATAGCAACCGCACCTCTCTCATCATGCGACCAGCTGGCGTGACATGTGCTAATCGGCGCGCGCTGGTATACGTTAGCGCGGGAAATTTTGACGGTCAATTCATATCGGGTATATATACAACAGGCAATCGGGAGCGCAATTGTCAGTCTACTATAGTCACGCTAGTTTTTTTTTCGCTGCATAATTATAGCGCATGTAATAATACTATACCGGTTTATATTCCTTACACGTACGGTACGAATCTATTATTCTTCAATCCGACTTCAAACTTCAACAGTAATCATGGATTTGCGATGGGTAGCCATAATGATACTGTTCCGTGCAATTCACAGCATGCAAACTTGTTCCAATTTTTATATTCATAGTATTATAACTTGTATTATTTGGGCAAATTTAAGTCTAAAATTAGGAGTATGTGGAATAGTGTTTGTGTGTGAACTTACAGCAGTTTAAATTGGCAACCTTATTTACAAGAGTACCACATGTTCCCGATCCAAAACGCGATCGCTGCAATGTTTACATTTTTTACGGCCATGACGTCATCTACCCGGGTAACGTTCTGCGCGCTTTTTAATACAATGTTTATCAGCTTAACATCCTGACAACGTCCTGACGTTACCTCGCTATTACCCTAGCCCGACTAGGCTGAATCCTACCGCGCTGTTGTCAGGACGTCACCTCGATTGGACTTTTTTAATACAAACGCGGTAGAATGTCTTCCTGACAACGTCCGGACGTTACCGCGACTATTTTCCTCAATTAAAAAGGGGTTTATGATAGCATTTTCCAAGCACAAATTCTTGAATAAGGGCAAATTGGGGGGTGGGCCTACATGTATGTAAAACGCATGGCAGAAAAATGTCCCGCATGTTACATGTCCCGCGTGTTACAATACAATCTTTTTTCAAATTGACCCTGTGTGAAACTCTAAAGTTTTGAGATGATGAAATTTCATATTCTGGTAGAGCACAAGATGCACATGTTAAGACCATACCAAGCATGTTTCGATATTGTATATAAATTCAGATGAATTCACATTCAAAGTCAAAGTTTAAAAATACCAACTTTCTCTGGTCCCGCGTGTTACGCTAGCAAAAAGTCGCATAAATTATTAATGCATGGGGGATTTCATTTTTTTTTTTTGCCGTTTGATAGAATTCGCTCTAAAGCATCTAAAATGTAAAACAAATTGGTGTTTCAATATTTCTTATAAGAGTAAGCTCTCTTTTTCGCTCTGATGTCCCGCGCGTTACAGCTACAAAATAGCTTGGACTTGCCCTAAAGTGAAATGAATAGTATGATTAAACAAAAGTATTATGTTAAATGGCAACAGAGATGGGAGAACTTTGAATCTTCCTTGGAAAATATTCAAAATAATGTAACTCAGTCGTATATAGGCCTACCATTGTAATTTTAATAATATTAACATTTTAATCGATATTGCATCATTTACAGATGGGAAATGTTGGTATGTGTATAAACTTGAAGAGCAATTAATTTGAGTTGAAACAAAAAAGAGAAAAGAAGGAAGAAAACAAAAAACAGATTGGCTCAAAATGAATGAAGAACGGCAATAAACACAAAACAACAGCAACAACACCAACAACAACATGTCTTGACTGTTGTATAACATGTAATAAATAGAGGTTGCATATGGTCGAACTTCAAATTTCTTCAGAAGTGTTTTATAACCTCCATGATCGATCCCTGATCGATGTTCATAATGATTTAAAACAAACCATAAAGGTAACATTATGAACTATAACTCACAAAGCATGCCCTTTGAAATAGTAATCTCAGGAAGAACGCGGAAAACATGTTACCAAATAAATGGAAAAGGAAAGAAAACAAAGATTGGCTTTCTTTTTATGATATTTTGATATAAGAGGATGATGACGTGCCATATGGTATAGGGCAAGTCCAAGCTATTTTGTAGGCATAACGCGTGGGACATCAGAGCTAAAAAGAGTGCTTACTCTTATAAGAAATATTGAAACACCAATTTGTTTTACTTTTAGATACTTTGGAGCAAATTTTATCAAATGCCAAAAAAAATATTTGAAATCCTCCATGCATAAATAATTTATGCGACTTTATGCTAGCGTCACGCGTGGGACCAGAGAAAGTTGGTATTTTTAAACTTTGAATTTGAATGTGAATTCCTCTGAATTTATATACAATTTCAAAACATATTTGGTAAGGTCTTAATGTGCATCTTGTGCTCTACCAATATATGAAATTTCATCATCTCAAAACTTAAGAGTTTCACACAGGGTCGATTTGAAAAAAAATTGCATTGTCACGCGTGGGACATGCAACGCGTGGGACATTTTTCTGCCATGCGTTTTACATAGGCCCGCCACCAAATGTGCTCTTATTATAGATATTTCAAGTATTTCAGCTTGGAAAATACTAATTTTTTGCAAAAGTGTTCTTTATGTCATTTCTTAACAATATTTTTTTTTTTAAGTTGCAAAACCTAATTTTTTCCTTATGTATTTCTTTGTTTTGGGAAATTCTTATGTATTTCTTTGTTTTTCAACTTCCATTTTCACATCTTTTTTTTAAATGAAATCAATTATTCACCAATGTCAAACAGTTATTGGCCTAAAACTATTTATTTGCAGTGATTACAATGAGAAATAATTGAGTTTTTATAAATTGATGAAAAAACACTATTTTCCATAGGATTTGTACATAAATCACAAAATCATGCAATTTCTGGAATGACTTCCACTTGAAAAAGTCATGTGACTTTGTGAGGGTATAGTTGTTCGTCATAAATTTGGTCTTAAAAGTTGCGCAAGACTTCAGAGAAAATACTTGTAAAGTTGCGGGCCAATATCTTTGTGCGTTGCGAAATTATCGTGTATTTGCCAATTGGCCAAAACAAGATTTTTAAAAACCCATTGCTTTACTGTACAGATTGTCCCACGCGTTACAAAATGTCCCACGCGTGACAAAATCTAATTGTAGAATTATGCTAATAAGGTAAATGTCATTTAACTTTTATTGCTATGTTATGGATGTCTCCCAAGGTAAATTAGAACTTTGTAGAGTTTCAGAAAAATAAACCTCTCGATTAAGGAGAAATCAAAACAATAGGATGTAAAAATATAACGCGTGGGACATGCTAATTTTGGAACGCATCTAATTTGCATATTAATTGAGATAACAAGCTGAAAATCATAATCCAACTACCTTCTTGTAATGACTTCAGGTCAAGCCAGTAATAAATAAAGAATTATTACAAGTATTTTAAATATGATTAGATTTGTCTTTAATTCAGATGTCCCACGCGTTATGCTGATTTACATATTATGCAAATATATTTGATTATTACTACTTATTGGAGACACGCTTTAAATTTGTTTTCTTCAAATTATTAAAATTCAATATCTTAGCTTTAAAATGACATCAAGTGTCACTTGATTGGGTGAAGATGAAAATTTACCCCCTTGGGACCAATTACCTTGGACTTGCCCTATAGTAAAGTGATGCATGAACGCATGGTACAATTAAATAAATTAATGAAAACAGCAGAAAAGTTCTTTCTTTACATGGGGAACAAAAAACACGGGGAAAATAAGAGATAAACTAGGGGCGAGTAATAGTTATAAGATCGGGTCAATGGCGGGAATCCGAGGGAATCTCTCCGGGCAACGCCGGCGCGCATATACCTTACGTTACCGTGTAAGCATCATAACAAATGGCGAATTATCATTGCTTGAGCTGTGATTCAATACGCTGGATAATTTTAATTATTCATGCTAGTATTCAATTACTAAACCTATTTACTTCACATATGGGCAGGTCCAAGCTATTTGACTTGTGACGTACGGGACATTCACAGCTTTCAATTGAATATTATTCAAAGGAAGGAGCTATGATCTGGAATCTTTTTGGTGCTTTGGAAAGCTACTTGTAGTCCCTTCCTAAAATGCAAAAAAAAATATTTAAAATGCTCGTTAAAATTTAATTATGCTAATAAATATGCAGCGTGACGTACGGGACCAGAGAAATTATGACTTTAAACAAAAAATGTGTATTGTGAAAACTCTCTGAATCTACATGGCAGATAACAACTTTTTCCTGATATATGCATTTAGTAACCATTAATATACGCACTGCAAAAAAAAAAAAAAAATTATGACCTTTTATCCCATGATAATTAATGAAAGAAAATAGGTATGCGCGTGACGTACGGGACATGTGACGTACGGGACATTTTTCCCTCATGTTTTATTTGTCATTTTCCTGCTTTTATTTTTAAATCTTTGGGTCCATTTTGCAATATATTTGTTCTTATTGTATTTATTCAATATTGTGATGATTTAAAACTCAAAAACAGCTTCCGCAATACATTATAATAAGACTTTAGGGCAATTCCATAAATTCGGACGTACATTTCACACACTTCAATTAGGTACTAAAGGAGAAGTAAATGTAAATCATAAGATTTTATGTGATCAATAGATTGCTTATGATGAGTAGAAAATAATAATATGACTTATTCAGATTTTACCACCATAATGACCTTGTACCAATCAAAAAACACTGCATGGTCGGACGTACGCAGAGAAAATGATTTTTCTGACAAGAGGATTTCAACTGGAAAACTCTGTGAAGTTTATTGTTTTTGGGGGCCAAATCATCTATTACCATTTGACTAGGAATTGAAATGATGGGAAATATAAAAAAAAAATTAATATTTTCCCTTTGAAGCATGGAATATTTACGTTTTATTTTCGTGTCGGACGTACAATGTCGGACGTACAAGACTGCCGTGTCGGACGTACATGTGTTATACCAATGCAAATCTACTTGCTGCTGAAATATTTGCTGTAAATAGACACTTTAAGTCATTTTTAGTAACAAATGTTATCTTAAATGGTAGATATAAACATGTTATCACTGTACCATTAGATTGTGGCAGTATAATACAAATAAAAACACAATTAATCTTCACTAACATGAATATGCACTGATGGGACTACATGAACTAGATTTATAATGTAAATTTGAAGTTTAGGGTTGATTTTTCATCACAAAATGCATGTTTGTTGTTCTTTCCTACTAAGAAAATTGTTAAATGGCCTAAGTGAGTCAAAATTAAATAATAATTATACAACATGGTCCATCTAAAGTATGTTTTTATGATAAATGTTTTAATGACAGCATGATAGTGTGTAGTATTAGTATGTAAATACCCATACAAAAATGTGACTATGGAATGTCCAGCCATATTATGATGATTCGTTAGAATTAGGGATATGAATCACCAAGTAATTAAGAGATATTACATTTGAATACACTCTTTAATCATACAAATAGGATACAGTGTGAATTTATTTTTTTTAGGCTGGCAAAAACCTATTCATTTCAATGCCGTGTCGGACGTACATGGTCGGACGTACTCAAAAAGTGTACGTCCGACCACCCATTTTTTCCTTAATTAGTGATGATTGGAATTTTTTTTTTTACTCTCTGTGTAGAGGGGTTAGAACTTGCTTTGCATTGACATCCTGCCCTTTATTGGGTTCTTTGTCTTTTCGTGAAATTAAAAATAAGTGTTTTTCCGTGTCGGACGTACATGACAAAAATAGTCCCGATATTAATTAGCTACAAATCGTAATTAAAAGAGTATTTTTCTAATTTATGTGTGGTAATGGATTCAGAAAGTTATACTGTGTACATCTATCATGGTCAATTTATTATTCAGTCTATTTTAATTGAAATAGATAAAAAGATCAAATGGTATGTTACAGCAAAGAAAAATCAGCAATTTCAGTATGCCTTGATTTGGAAGGGTCTCATGACCTTGACCTTGATCAATTTTTGTTTTAATGAATGGTTTTTGACAGTTCACATTATTACCTTCAAATTGATGTATCATTTGGACCAATATGATGATTTTGAAATTTTGGCCTACTGGTTGACATATTTATGGAATTGCCCTATGGAGCTACCGTACAGTACATAGATATATATGCATAATTGCTATATTACGTGCAATTATTAACATTAAAACTACTAAAAAGCAACTTACCAACCCTCTTCTTTGGTCTTGTATATTGTCTTGGCATCACACATAGCTATATTATTATTAGTACAGTGCTGTCTGGAGGTTACGAATTACGTACATTTGCACTGTACTGGCTGCCCCGTCCAAGTGGTATATATTTGCTCGCTGATTCCTGCCTCCCTTTACCTGCAAATGCAAAAAAATATTAATTAGTGCATGCTATAAATCATACTATTTGATAATACTTACCAACTCTGATGTATTGAAGACCATAATTTGTGTAAAAAACGATGATTTGCAGTCCCGTTTTCCTTCGCCGATATTCCGAAAAAAGCACGTTCATATATTGAACGAGCGTGTTGTGCAATAGCAACAATTTACCAAATGAAGTGAGCCATCTACCGACAAGAAATTGTTGTTATTACCGTATTTACGTGATGCCAAGACAGGTTAAATATTCTTGTTGCCAGAATTTTCAAGTGTTTTGGGCCTATTTCGAGAGAATATAAGCAGGTTATGTAATATTCAATGTTTGGGCATTTTAATGTTTAGTTAGTATTGCGATCAATGAATGCGGGCAGCTCTACGCATACGGGGACAGCCGCATACGGCTTGAATGATGGCTAGGCACGTCTGGGTGTGCCATTGTCCACACAGCTGAAGCTTGTTTACATCCGAGCGTGCACGTGTGTATACACCTAGCGTGCGATCACCGCGCGTGGCGCGCTCGTAGTTTTATTTCTTCGAAGATGGCCGACCTTCGAGCAGCAGCCAGAAATTGAGAAATAGACATCAGAATTTGTAAGTTTGTAAAACATTTCTAGTTGCTTTTTAAAATTCATAATATGGCCCAAAAGCTAGGCCTTCGATCAGTCATAAACACAGGTCTAGAATTGTTGTAGTTCTGGCCGTTTATGCAGTGTATGGACAAGCGTGTCTCCTCTGCATTTGCATACAATGTATATTGCGTGTAAATGGTCCATACCATGGACCATTTACTTTGTAGATGTGGGTACAATTGGATGTTTTTTCCCCCTAAAACTGCTCGGAAGCAGTATTTTCACACTTTCTAATGCCCTGTCGTTTTGTAAGGTGATGAATTTTAAAATGTTGTGCGGAGATTGACCTCTAGTCTGCCCTCTATCAGTAATAATGCACCATTTGTTTTGATTTTCATCGAGTGCTCTGATACAGAGGAACCGCGTTAGAGATGTGCTATTCAAATAGCCGAGTTTCGCACGTTACATATAGGCGCGGTAACCTGGCTGAATCGGAGCTCAATTAATTTTGAAACTTAAAAATTTGGTCAACTATTGCTAGTAATTAGTTTTACTAGTTCCCATATATGAAAGTAATGCTCCATTGATTAAATAAATATTAGAAATAAAAATGTAATGTCCCGTACGTCACACTAATATTTGAAATATGCAAATAAGATGACCCCTACTCGTTAAATATGCAGATTATGCAAATTTCCACACTAAAAATCTAAACTTCAGACTATTAGCTTTTAAATGATACCAAACTTGATATGCTAAAATGAAGATGAATTTTCATCATCAAGGGGGACATTAGCTTGGACCTGCCCCAAGTCAAACAACTGATTTTAATTTTGCGTTGTTTTTTTTTTTTTTTTTTGTGTGTGCACGCTAGCGATACCGTACGATGACGTAATTATTGCATCTGTGTACGATAAAGGCAGTTTGAACGGCGAAAGACCGATGAAGAGTGATGGAAAATCGTTGTAAAATCTCGCAAATCGCCGTAATTATAGAATGACATGTATAGCGAGCGACACACGTGATCGGTGAGTTAAAGTATTATAGTAGACCTAAATGTATTGATAGGGCTACAAATGTCGCTCAAAGTGTGAGAATGTGGTGTTTTGTATTTGAATGCAACTGATTTTCCGTAACTAACTTTTACTGCAGAGTTACGGTGTTCTTGGCTCTTAAGGCAAAGTGTATGGGTAGCGTCTATCGCTAGAATGCCGACAGTGAAAATAACAATAATAATGTCAAAAAGGCCATGAAAGCGATAGATTTGTCATTTGTCGATCTACAAAGGTACTAACTCGGAACCGGAAGTATCGTTATATACAAGTGCGCACGATCGCGATGTACAGAATAAACTTGTTACCTGAGCTCGGATTCAGCGAGGTTACCGCGCCAATAATTATGTAACGTGCGAAACTCGGCTATTCGAATAACACGTCTCTAATGCGGCTCCTCTGTATCAGAGCACTCAATGAAAATCAAAACAAATGATGCATTATTACTGATAGAGGTCAATCTCCGCACGACATTTTAAAATTCATCACTAAGAAGGACTTCTTGCCATTTTAAAGTGTGAAAATTCGACTTTACAAGGAGTTTTATGGGGAAAAAACATCCAATCGTACCCAAAGGAGTGTCAAGACAAGATACAAGACCGAAGAAGAGGGTTGGTAAGTTGCATTTCAGTAGTAAATCAAATGTAAATAATTGATCGTAATATATATATAGATGTACTGTACGGTAGCTCCATAGGCTTTGTACACATGGAAGCTATTCGTACAAGAATAATGATAGGGGACCTCTCTGGGGTGGGGAGGTCCCCTATCATTATGCTAGTATGAATAGCTTCCATGCGTGCTAAGCCTATGGAGCTACCGTACAGTACATAGATATATGCATAATTGCTATATTACGTGCAATTATTAACATTAAAACTACTAAAAAGCAACTTACCAACCCTCTTCTTTGGTCTTGTATATTGTCTTGGCATCACACATAGCTATATTATTATTAGTACAGTGCTGTCTGGAGGTTACGAATTACGTACATTTGCACTGTACTGGCTGCCCCGTCCAAGTGGTATATATTTGCTCGCTGATTCCTGCCTCCCTTTACCTACAAATGCAAAAAAATATGAATTAGTGCATGCTATAAATCATACTATTTGATAATACTTACCAACTCTGATGTATTGAAGACCATAATTTGTGTAAAAAACGATGATTTGCAGTCCCGTTTTCCTTCGCCGATATTCCGAAAAAAGCACGTTCATATATTGAACGAGCGTGTTGTGCAATAGCAACAATTTACCAAATGAAGTGAGCCATCTACCGACAAGAAATTGTTGTTATTACCGTATTTACGTGATGCCAAGACAGGTTAAATATTCTTGTTGCCAGAATTTTCAAGTGTTTTGGGCCTATTTCGAGAGAATATAAGCAGGTTATGTAATATTCAATGTTTGGGCATTTTAATGTTTAGTTAGTATTGCGATCAATGAATGCGGGCAGCTCTACGCATACGGGGACAGCCGCATACGGCTTGAATGATGGCTAGGCACGTCTGGGTGTGCCATTGTCCACACAGCTGAAGCTTGTTTACATCCGAGCGTGCACGTGTGTATACACCTAGCGTGCGATCGCCGCGCGTGGCGCGCTCGTAGTTTTATTTCTTCGAAGATGGCCGACCTTCGAGCAGCAGCCAGAAATTGAGAAATAGACATCAGAATTTGTAAGTTTGTAAAACATTTCTAGTTGCTTTTTAAAATTCATAATATGGCCCAAAAGCTAGGCCTTCGATCAGTCATAAACACAGGTCTAGAATTGTTGTAGTTCTGGCCATTTATGCAGTGTATGGACAAGCGTGTCTCCTCTGCATTTGCATACAATGTATATTGCGTGTAAATGGTCCATACCATGGACCATTTACTTTGTAGATGTGGGTACAATTGGATGTTTTTTCCCCCTAAAACTGCTCGGAAGCAGTATTTTCACACTTTCTAATGCCCTGTCGTTTTGTAAGGTGATGAATTTTAAAATGTTGTGCGGAGATTGACCTCTAGTCTGCCCTCTATCAGTAATAATGCACCATTTGTTTTGATTTTCATCGAGTGCTCTGATACAGAGGAACCGCGTTAGAGATGTGCTATTCAAATAGCCGAGTTTCGCACGTTACATATAGGCGCGGTAACCTCGCTGAATCGGAGCTCAGGTTTACAAACAAGTTTAGTCTGTGCATCGCGATCGTGCGCACTTGTATATAACGATACTTCCGGTTCCGGGTTAATACCTTTCAGCGGAATGGAATTAAATTGCAACACGCTGATCTGAAGCGCGAGAAAATTGGTAAGTTTTCACTAAATACCTATTATTAAAGGTAACGTTGAGTATTGGTCAAACTTAACTTTAGTAACCAAAACCTGCACGATTACGGTACAAACTAATAGTTATAACTTCACTATGCTCGAAAAGTATACACAATTACAAATAAGCCTGAGTCATGTTGGATATATTCGGAACCGGGTCCCGATAAACTTTTACCGGTCGGGAACCGGTATCCCGATAAATTTTTACCGTCGAAACTCGGACGGGTAAAAATCACACAATCGTGCAAGCATCGGCAAAAATGCACTGTTTGGGGCTTATATTGCTCTTTTTATATGCAAATAACATAACAAATACTGAGGCTTTTATGAATTTACATATCAATCTTTACGGGAAAATAGTTACAGACTATCCAGAATTAACTCAGTTTTGCAAGAAAAGTATTTTTTCCGAAGTAAATTGGACCTAGAAATCGATCGGTTGTAGCTAGCTAGCAGCAAGTTTTCGAGCCGCTGTTTCATGCATATCGCTCGTATACTTTGCGTGCAGGTTACGGGTCTTTTTTTCTTACGCGAGATCCTTCCGCGACGGAGCTATGTTAATTCATCCGCCATACGTTATACATGTAGCCGTTTTTTATCGATATTTTGCGTAATTATTTTCATTGTTTTGGGGCTCATTTTTGTTTCTGTTCAGCTATCAAACGCCATGAAATCCTGTAAGTAGAATATCACATGCATTTTAAAATGTTGCAAATGACCAAAATACGTATTTTGAGCCACTTTTGAATGCACTGGCTCATCAGCTGGATCATACAAAGATCCATCAGACAACTCCCCTGGAGTATCGGACTAACTTTGTGTGCACATCCGCCAATAATATCGTTCAAATGACTAGCAATTTTGCGCTTCCTGTTCAATTTCTGACTGTCAAACGAATTAACGAACCAAGAATTTCTCGAAAATAACCACTCTTTAAAGTAAATATATCAATTGCCTCGTTTTTACTTGAATTCCGCTACATTAAGTGATAATCTTAATTTCTTTTTTAGCATTTTTTATTTTTTATTTTTTTTCGGGGCACCGTTACCGATATAACGAAACCGGGTCCCGATTGAAACGGTTGGTAACCGGTGTGATCGACCGAACCGACTCAGCCTTAATTACAAACGACAAAGTAAAACCCCTGTTATCATTCAAAAAGAGCCGTTACAACTCAAGTGTCAAATTAACTCTAGAGAGAAGCGCTAGCGTTCTAGGTCCTTCTAATACGGGACTGTAATGCGCGGTAATAGTTACCGCGCATGTTCATGTGTATCGCAAGCGCGGAGTCGCGCTAACACATGGAGAGAAGTCGGGAAGGCGAATATATCACTGATTTTTTGCGGAATGGAGGGAAAAATCATAATTTTAATCCACCCGATAGTTGGATGACATAATGGAGAGTGAATTGGTGGTAAGTACCGTATCATATGTACAGTTTTAAGCACAATTAGCGTGCTTACAAATATTAATTTTCAGTCCCGTATTAAGAGGACCTAAAACGCTTGCGCCTCGCGCTAGCGTTCTCTAAAAAGTGATGGCCGGACGTCAATCACTTTTATAAATATTTTGAAAGCAAATTTCACAACAATTAGAGCATTTGAATGGGAATTATTATTATTTCCCATGTTTTTTTCGATGATCTTTCATATGGAATTGAAATCAACCAAATCCGTTACAATTAATTTGGGGGGGGGCACTTTGGAAATTACCAATACTCAACGTTACCTTTAAAGGAGGGGGGAAATCCCGGCTTTGATTCAGGTTTATAGCTTTAAATATGTGCCTTTATTGATATACCACACTCTTTTTTTCAAAGAAATCCTTAAGTTGGGAAAAAAAGGTAAATTTCATGCAACTTTTTTGCTTTATTTCGCATCGGCGTTCCATGCTCCTAAAAAAAGTAATTTATAGCAGAGCGGGAATGTGCGCACGTGTCACCCGATTCATGACATCACATGCAGACCGCAACGCGGAGGAATGTGCATTGTTTACATGCAGAGCCTATGACTTGCTTGTAAAACAAACTCGTTTTTGCTTGTAAATTGAGGTTTTACTGAAAATGCTTAAAAGAATTGCTAAGAAATGAATTGTAGCAGGATGCAGCTACACATCTGAGTGTATATCGTCCATGATATAAACCTGAACAAATGTTTGCAAATATTGAAACAAATGGAAATAATATCTCTGTGTCAACATGAGTATTGCACTCAGCGTGTACGTCTATGACCGAACTAAACTGCGATTGCCTGCAGGTGACGTCACAAAGATGACGTCATTTTTTGTTCGCCCGGGACTTTTTTTTACGGGGGTTCCGAAAGTGAATTTACAAGTTGATTTTTTTATTTAACCGGGTTTTCCCACGAGGAAAATGTTTGTATTAAGAATCTTCATGAAAATCTACCTTAGATACAGAAAAACCCAATTTTGAGGCAGTTTTCTTGTCACCATACCTTTAATTAACACCGACAATAATTTAAAGATGTCCCGATGTTCATTTTCACATAGTGAATACATGGACTAGTTGAAATCGGGAAATTTATTGATTTGTTCACGAAATAAATCAAAATTAAATCGGTGTGCATGTCAATGTCAGTGATTTGTACACTGCCTCGCCATGGGGCTGCCGCAAGCGGCAGCCCCATAGTCCAGGGGTGAGTTTGTGCCAGGTGTAGCCTATTTTGTTTGTGCCATAGTATGCAATGTGTTGTGCACTGTGGCATATGGAGACAAGTCAAAATAAAATATTAGGGCAATTCCACGGTAACGGAAGGACATTCAGACACAATTTTGGAACTTAAATCAAATAATTCCAGGATCCTGCTTTTGATTTTTTATTCTAAATGGCATGTCTTTGATCCTTGTTGGAACACCTTTGATTTCCACTATTTCTAAAATTTTGACCGCATTATGTAAATTAGATATGGACACTAATGAGGCCGGTAACGGAAGGACGCCAAAATGGACATGGATTTTCAAGTTTCTCTGTGAAGTTACGAGGTTTATCATGTTTAGTTGGCTACTAGTCAATTGCCTTATGTTCACAGAGTATAACACCACCTTTTAAGAAAAATATCTACATTGGTATATTAATTATGAGAAATTAATTACTCCAGTGTTCGGTAACAGAAGGACGGTAACGGAAGGACCTCTGAAAAGTCTATATGAATTGTACAATAAAATTAATTTTGAAATTTAAAGACCATTTATGAGAAGGAAACATCTCTGTTGTGGTCTAAAAAGAGTTTGTATCATAGATAGCATATATGGACATCACAAGCATTTACATTTCTATTTTTTTCTTACTATATTTCATGCTCCAATGGCTCTTATTCATGGTCAATACATGGTAACGGAAGGACACTCGGACACAAATTGTCAACTTTAAGAAAGACATTTTTAAATACTTGTGTTGTTAGAACAGTCTATTTTGATAACAATACTTCCAAAACATACAGTTTTAAGGTCCCATTATTTGTTTTATTTTTTATCTCCGCACATTATTGAATATATGCATACAAATGAGGCCGGTAACGTAAGGACACCAAAATGGACAAGGTTTTGTTATCAAATCAGTTTTAACTAAAACTCTGTGATATTAAATAATTCAAAATATTTTAAGGGTACACATTTCATTCTCTGAAGGGTTAAGAAGAATTTACTTGTTCTTTGATTAAAATTTGTCCGCAGATATTTGAGTTATTTCACACAAAGCGGACCAATGTTCGGTAACGGATGGACTATAATGTATGATATGTGACAGTAGGGTCATTCCATGTCAAATCACCTTTAAAAAAAGTGAAAATTTTCATCGCAGCCCACTTAAAATTTGCTAATATTTGGTATGTATGATATTTCAACCTTTAAAAGCGCAAATATTTAAGTTTTAGCCCAATCCGCCAAATGGTTTTGCCGCTATGGTCGATTCTTATGGGGGAGTTTTGTAAGAAATGGGCGTTGGCACCATTTTTCAAATGGCCATTGTCCATTAACCGTTGGGTCAATTTATTTTGCAATGGTGTCATTGTACTGGGGATGTTATGTGCAATCCATTTATGCCATTTGTGTTCATGCATGAGCGAGTTTGGATACGATAACCTTTGACCTTAGATTTTGACCTTCCGTTTTACCTCGTGGATCAAATAATTTTGAGAATTTTGTTTGCTTAAATCTTGGCTTGATATAATTTCTACAACATTTGAAAGAATTGGAGATATATTATTTCTTGCTTTTTCTACAGCCTTGTTTTTAGTTTGCAAATTTCATGTAAAATTTAATTATTTTAGACCTACACCCATGTCCAAGAATTCTATAGGGGTGTATTGAATAAAAAAAGACCTATTCAAAGTCATGATCAGAGCCTATTCACACCCTGGCTCACCACAGTTAAATAGACCTACTAATCCCCATACAATAGAAATCCAGACAAATGGCATCATGGTACAAGGGCCCTGTTGCAGAAAGAGATAAAATCAATTGTGAGCAAGATCAAATGTTCTAAATGCATAAATCTGATTGTTTGAAACACAGAAAATTACTAGTCTGACCATGCTACGCCACTGATAGCTGGCCATTGCAGGTATTGTCTCATTATTTTGGGTTTTCATTTACGAGAGATCAATTTTTGAACATAAATTTTGTCATAATATGTAATATGAGCTACCTAGTCCATCTGTTACCATGTGTATGGTAACGGAAGGACATTTTCTTTTGTTATTCATTAATTAACGAAGAAACAATGAGTAATACAATTGTTAGCAATGGGAAGGCCTACTTGAACTTGCTTTGCACTGAAGATTGGTCTGCTCTCTAACAATTATGTGAGCCACAAAATTAAAAATATTGATTTTTCGGTAACGGAAGGACATTTTCATAGGCTGAAAATAAGAAGTCATTAAAGCATAACAAATCAAATAAATCATACAAATTTACTATTTTACGAAATGGTCATATCTCAGGAGTCAGAATAATGTTTTTTAGGCTTAACTGGGGAAATATAAAACAAACACAGGATCAAAACACTTTTTCACAAAAATGTCAAATTTGTGGGGTTCAATTATGGTTATAAAGTTATTATAAAAAAAAAACTAAAATTATGTAAAACTAAAATTTTCTCATTGAATTCCAAAAATATAGAATTTAAGCTTTGATTTGATACCAAATTTGTATCATAAAAATGCTTGTAAAATTGTTGGTCAAATGTCCACTTTGGCGTGGAATTGCCCATTAGATACAAGATAAATCTGCAATCTTAACTCACCCTCATAGATGTAAATCCATACCTAAATAATCACTTTATCCATAGGTGGTTTCATTTTCAGTTTTGGTCCACTATTTCCGGCTTGCAACGAACAGTCACGTATCACGTGTCACGTTCACGTTCACGTTTTGCGCCCTTTCGTGAAATAGGTCACCCAAGTCTCTGAAGTGTTGGGTTACGTGACCCAACAGTTTGTTGATATACATGCAATTCATGAAAGCTCACATAAATTGGCGCTTGCGTAAACAAAAATAAATTGTCGTTGAGAAGAGACTAATTCTCGGTAAATTTAAACGTGAACGAACCAGTCCTACCTATACTGTAATACCAATTATAGGCGTACCCAGGGGGCAGGGGACGGACACCCCCTACCCCCCCCCCCCCCCCCCCCCCCTTACATGATTCTCAAGAAATGTCTTGGTCTCGGCCAAGCCCCTTGACTTGCAGGGGTGAGTTTGTGCAGTCATTTTGTCTTCTTTCTATCAACATTGTGCACAAGTTAATGCTAAAAATACAATTATAAATTGACATTTCATATTGATAAAGAGGTGTGTAATTTACACTAATTTGTATCATGGCATTTGCTACATGGAGGTGCCAAAACACCCTTGTCCTAGATACAAGCCAATAACACTGTATGTGGATATAATTAAAGGGATCTAGTAACATTGTTGACATGTGCAAAAAGTGATGAATTGCCAGATACAATGTGTATTGTTGTGATCTGATATGTCCACTCAGTAATTTGTGAAAATTTCACATTAAATGGATGCATATGGCCGAGTAATGAGCGAAAATGCAAAGTGATGTTCACTAACTCATTGCACTGACTTTGTACATGATTATATGATTTTCCAGTAACCAGTGGATTTTACTGGATCCCTTTAATTGCCATGTCCTAGTGATGACTAGGTGGCAGTGCCCATGAATCATCAGTGCACGGCATATTGATAAAGAGGTGTGTAATTTACACTAATTTGTATCATGGCATTTGCTACATGGAGGTGCCAAAACACCCTTGTCCTAGATACAAGCCAATAACACTGTATGTGGATATAATTAAAGGGATCTAGTAACATTGTTGACATGTGCAAAAAGTGATGAATTGCCAGATACAATGTGTATTGTTGTGATCTGATATGTCCACTCAGTAATTTGTGAAAATTTCACATTAAATGGATGCATATGGCCGAGTAATGAGCGAAAATGCAAAGTGATGTTCACTAACTCATTGCACTGACTTTGTACATGATTATATGATTTTCCAGTAACCAGTGGATTTTACTGGATCCCTGTAATTGCCATGTCCTAGTGATGACTAGGTGGCAGTGCCCATGAATCATCAGTGCACGGCAGACAATCATCTGCTACAAGCAGTGACGTACATGGAGTTCAGGCAAAAACAAAGGGGTTGTAACTGCCCCCCCCCCCCTTGGTTGTAAGGTTAGGGTTATGCCACTGTCTATAAGGCATTATACCCCCCCCCCCCCCCTCCAACACCCTTCCCCCGCATTAAGCCTGTTGGCTTGCAGGGGTGCCCCCTCCCACTCCAACCTTTGTTTGACCCTTGTTATGCCACTGACTACATGACATGACCCCCCCCCCCCCCCCCGCATTAAGCCTCTTGACTTGCAGGGGTGTCCCCACCCCCCTTGGTTTAACCAAGGTTGTTATGGTTATAAAATACACGGGGGCGGCGGGCGAATTCGCCCCCGAAATGCCCAAATTCGCCCCCGAAAAAAAAAAAAATCGCCCCCGAAAAAAAAAAAAAAAAATTGTTTGGATTTTCGGGATTTTTGTGGGATTTTCTGTTTGGATTGTGATCAAATGCTTATAAAATGATCACTTACAGCATTATAGCTTATTAGTAGCCCCTGAAATTCGAAAAAGAGCGCGGATATTTGTAGCCCCCGAAAGTTGGAAAAGTAGCCCCCGAAAATGGAGCCCCCGAAATAAAAATATTAATTTTTCGCTGCACTGACTACAGGGGAAATTACATCTATATATTTGAATTAACCATTTTAATCTAACATTAACTTCCTGTGAACAGTTGACGTGTGTGTTTAAACATAGTTCTCTTCAATTTCCCCAAGGATGTGCACATGCTTGTGACTGTAGGTTCCTATTAGAGCCTAGATACTAACCACCAGTTGTAAGTGTGTGCACTAATGCCATTTCATTAACTTTCAAGAATAGATTGTATGGCCAGGATTAAAGAGATAGTTGAGTTCTGGTAGAGAGAGTACAGTTTTAGTCAAACTGAATTTTAGTAACCAAAACCTGCACCATTACATTACAAACTAATAGTTATAACTCCACCATGCTCAAAAGGAATAACAAAATTACAAACGACTAAGTAAAAACCTGTTATCATTCAAAAACAGCTGTTTAAACGAAAGAGGGCGCTTTCAAAAAAAGAATTTGTTTAAACCATTTTAAATAAAATATTGTGCATGTGATGTTTTGTTGAAATAGTGATTAGATAGAGAGATAATCAACAACTATCTAAAAACCTCTTTTGAAAATTTTTGAAAAGAGGAAGCATTTTTAAACTAATTTTAACGGCTGCTCAAAATTATCGAATACTTGTGGCGCCCCACATTTATTACAAATGGTTATGTTTATGGATTTTTCAGCCGTTTCTGAACCGATTTTGATCAAATAAAGTTTATTCTGCCATTAAAATTGTATGCTCTTTCAAATTTGACACTCAGTTTTTCATTATCTCACAAAAAAATTATTTTGTGTAGCGCCCTCTCTACCAATACTCAACTATCCCGGGTCACTATAACAGGGAGTGCATGGTGAAAAAACTTGTATGATCTTTTTTTTCTGAAATAGATTTTAAATGGTTTATTTGTTTAAATCTCTTTGAGTTATCGGTTATTTATTAAGCTTTTAAGATTTTTCAGTTTCTACAATTGATATGTGCAATTTGACACATAAATCAAAATTTTACAGAAAATTTAAATAGTAGTAGTATTCCAGTTTATTCAATCAAACATAAACAATATGTACAATATATACAAAGTTTAAAATATAGTTATATAGTTACAAAATTATGAATGATTCGGGCCCAAGAGAAGCAAATGCTTATTGGCAGGGCCCGCTTATACATGCAAAACATAAAATAATATTCAATTCATATACCCTAAAGAAAGAAAGAAACGAACAAAGATAAATAGCTTTCACCTTTGTTACAAATGTGTTATCCTGTATGCAAATTGATCTTATTTTGCAGTTAAAAGCTTTAGTTACTAGTCAGATGAACTACAGACAAACATACATACACTAGGGACTAAGGAGGACAACCCTAACCCTAACCCTGTAGTCAGATGCCTGATCAAATAAGACAAATTCCTTATTTGACCTTCAGAGATACACATGTATACATACAGCATGCTTTTGAAGACAATGGCCCGTATTCACAAAGGAGGTTTGTACAAACCCCGGTTCAAACCGCGGTTTACATCTATGGAATGCCAATTGTAAACAGATGGAGAGAGAATGTGTACCATCAACATCAGCGAAAAAAATACACGGGGGCGGTGGGCGAATTCGCCCCCGAAATGCCCAAATTCGCCCCCGAAAAAAAAAAATTTGCCCCCGAAATTTTCTGTTTGGATTGTGATCAAATGCTTATAAAATGATCACTTACAGCATTATAGCTTATTAGTAGCCCCTGAAATTCGAAAAAGAGCCCGGATATTTGTAGCCCCCGAAAGTTGGATAAGTAGCCCCCAAAAATGGAGCCCCCGAAATAAATTTTTTTTTTTTTTCGCTGATCAACATTGTTAACAAGTAAGGAATTTACATTCTCTCTCCATCAGTTTACAATTGGCATTCCATAGATGTAAACCGCGGTTTGAACCGGGGTTTGTACAAACCTCCTTTCTGAATACGGGCCAATGGGTTAGTGAACTTTATTTGTGCTCGGTCCTCAGTGTAGGTCTACCCTAAAGATACACGCATACACAAGTATACACACACACACACATGCAAACACCAATCCCCAAAATACCTTTTTTTTTTCATGAGGGCGATTTTGAAAATGTTGAGGAAAAAAAACGCCCTCGTGAAAATGTTGATGCTACTTTGGGGCTGACAGGCCCTGGGCTCTTAGAGGGCTATTTTGGGGCTCACAGGTCCTGGGCTCTTATTGTTATGTTTTACATCGTTCTTACTGCTCAGAAGCTAATAAATGAATATCAATATCTATCATGCTGTAACCTGTCTGATTAAATGCCATGATCGGTACGTTTCTGCCGATTTCCGATCATGCAGTAGGATCTAGAAAAAAAAGAAAAAGTTAAATTTTTTGTTTTCTTTTTGCCCCCGTGTCGTGGCTCACGGTGGCGATTTCAAGGTTTTGGGGATACATTGCTGTTACTTCCTTGTATTATGGGATGTTGGGACACAAGTGTCCATGTTTTGATTTGATGCATGATTGTGATTGTACATATCCTGCCTGTTCTGTCTGTAATTGTCATCTGATTTCCTCCTTCCTATTTCCAGATGTTGAGGATCTTCTGCTGAGAGTCTTGTGAAGAGCTAGGCTGAAGGCTTGGTGCTATGTGTATATTAACCCATTTATGCACGGAGAGATAATGGTCACTGTATTAGCGCAGTAGGAATAACACTATCCGGGACTCAACAGCTTTGTCACTATTCATTTATAACCAGCAAAACATCAATGCTATGTTATGAAGAGTGAAGTAGACTGCCAAAGCCTCAAGCTCAACTTCTCAAGTCAACTTTTCTACAGTGAAGTAAACTATAAACTGCCAGAGCCTTAACCACAAGTCAGTGGTTCTACACTGGGCACTGGTCACTGCATCTTATATGATTATGCACTCTAGCAATCATATGGAACATTCTGCATACATGTACTGACATTTCAACTAAAGGACCATCAGAAGAACTAGACTCAGTTACCAAAGAAACTGTTGTAACCCAACTGTGTCAACCTACTCAACCAGAGGGTAAAGTTATAACAAGACAAGTCTGAGAGGACGTGTCCACAATACTAATAAAAGGTGGACTGGTCTCGTCTGTTTCTCTCTACATCAAGTGTCAGCGTACATGACCAAAGTTGAAAGCTGTTTACACACTTACAGACATTGAAGGTCTTCACAGCCTCTTTACATTGTTCAAAGACTTTCAGCCTCTTACCAGCTAGAATCCTTCATCACCATGACGATCCTGTACAGCTGCATCGCCAGGGAAACCACCCTCCTGGTCGAGAACTCCAAGACGTACGAACACAGCTTCCAGCAAGTGGTCAGCTCAATGCTACCCAACCTGGCAATGCATGAGAACCACAAGTCTGTCTACACATCTGATGAGTGAGTTCAAAAACAGTTTTAATATATTTGAACCCTGACAGTAAAATTGTACAGATGAACCTCTTTGTAACAAGCTCTGTTATATTTAACAAGGTACCTGATATAGCCCAGTCATTTCACAGGTCCAGGATCTATACCACGAGGCCAGGTACCTGATATAGCCCAGTAATTTCACAGGTCCAGGATCTGTACCACGAGTCCCAATGGGCCCAAGTTGTTAAAGGTGCTCATGGTTGATATTTTTTTCATTTGAGCATTTCACTGTATAAAGTATCAAAGCATAATTTCAAATTACCAGAAAATAAAATAAAAGAAGGGTGCATGTTATAATGAGGTTTCACTGTACAACAAAATGCATTTCAGATTATCAGAAAATAAAATATGTACATGAATTACAAGAAGTATAAACATGGTATTATTTTAAGGAACTTGGAACAAATGTTTTTAAAATGCATACATGTACTTTTTCATTTACCATTGTTATTTGGCACACTTGCCCTAGCGGCTCGAATGCCATAGCAAGATGGCAGGTGTCTCATATATTATGTGATTCAAACAGAGAGAAACTGACCAGACACATTTATGAATGAAAAAGTGCAAAGAAAATAGTATTCTAACAGGATTCGAACCTGAGACCTCCAGATTGCTAGACCGGTGCTCTTACCGACTGAGCTATATAGTGGTCACGGATCGTTGAAACACAGACAAGCATACTATTTCAGAAATTGTTTTTATGCCTCCGCCAACGAAGTGGCCGGAGGCATTATGTTTTTGGGTTGTCCGTCCGTCCGTACGTACGTCCCGTTTTCGTTCTCGCGATATCTCAAGAACCGGTTGACGGATCACTTTCAAACTTGGTATGAGTGTACATATTGGGGTGACAATGATCTGATTAGATTTTGGGGTTCATCAGGTCAAAGGTCAATGCCACAGGACTCAATATATGTTCAAAAATGCCTCGTTCTCGCGATATCTCTAAAACCGGTTGACAGATCAAATTCAAACTTGGTATGAGTGTACATATTGGGGTGACAATGATCTGATTAGATTTTGGGGTTCATGAGGTCAAAGGTCAAGGTCACAGGACTCAATATATGTGCAAAAATGCCTTGTTCACGCGATATCTCTAGAAGCGGTTGATTGATCCATTTCAAACTTGGTATAAGTGTACATATTGGGGTCACAATGATCTGATTAGATTTTGGGGTTCATGAGGTGAAAGGTCAAGGTCGCAGGACTCAATATATGTGCAAAAAAGCATCCTTCTCGCGATATCTCAAGAACCATTTGACGGATCAATTTCAAACTTGGGATGAGTCACATACACATCGGGGTGGCAATGATTGGATTAGATTTTGGGGGTCATGAGGTCAAAGGTCAAGGTCACATGACTCAATATATGCAAAAATGGCTTGTTATGGCAAAATCTCAAGAACTGAATGTCAGATTTCAATCTAACTTCGTACCTGAATATTTCTTGGGAGCCAATGTAGCCATCAACATTTGTAGTCTATGGTCAAGGTCACAGAACTCAAAATATATATGAACATTTTTTTTTTCAGTGCACACATTATTTTGGGCTTGATATTAAAAATCGTAATATTCGACTGCGCGCAGTTGAAGATCCATCTAGTTGTTTCATGTGTACTGTTTTTTAAAAACATGGATAATTTCCTTTATAGTATGTGCCTGTGGCTTTTCATTTGTTAAATTAAAATATTAAAAAACTTATCTTGCATCATAATTTGGTTCATTTGTCCAGCTACCTAGACCAGATTGCCTACTTGTAATCTTACATCATAATTTGGTTCTTTTGCCCAGCTATCTATTCCACGTGTTGATCCAGGACCGGATTGCCTACATGTGTGCAACAACCGCAGACTTCAGGAAGCAGACGGCCTACTCCTTTCTCCTGGAGATCGTCCAGAAGGTTTCCAACTGCAGTCTGGCACAGAGGGTTCACCACGCTGGGGAGATGGAGCTGGACCGCGACTTCAGCTCAGTCCTGGGCCAGGAGATGGTAAGTAACAGTATCTTCCAGTATTTACCTGTATCTACCAGGATGACTTCAGCTCAGTCCTGGGCCAGGAGATGGTAAGTAACAGTAATACCAGTATTTACCAGTATCTACCAGGATGACTTCAGCTCAGTCCTGGGCCAGGAGATGGTAAGTAACAGTAATACCAGTATTTACCAGTATCTACCAGGATGACTTCAGCTCAGTCCTGGGCCAGGAGATGGTAAGAAACAGTAATACCAGTATTTACCAGTATCTACCAGGATGACTTCAGCTCAGTCCTGGGCCAGGAGATGGTAAGTAACAGTAATACCAGTATTTACCAGTATCTACCAGGATGACTTCAGCTCAGTCCTGGGCCAGGAGATGGTAAGTAACAGTAATACCAGTATTTACCAGTATCTACCAGGATGACTTCAGCTCAGTCCTGGGCCAGGAGATGGTAAGTAACAGTAATACCAGTATTTACCAGTATCTACCAGTATATCTTCAGCTCAGTCCTGAGCCAGGAGATGGTAAGTAACAGTAATACCAGTATTTACCAGTATCTACCAGGATGACTTCAGCTCAGTCCTGGGCCAGGAGATGGTAAGTAACAGTAATACCAGTATTTACCAGTATCTACCAGGATGACTTCAGCTCAGTCCTGGGCCAGGAGATGGTAAGTAACAGTAATACCAGTATTTACCAGTATCTACCAGGATGACTTCAGCTCAGTCCTGGGCCAGGAGATGGTAAGTAACAGTAATACCAGTATTTACCAGTATCTACCAGGATGACTTCAGCTCAGTCCTGGGCCAGGAGATGGTAAGTAACAGTAATACCAGTATTTACCAGTATCTACCAGTATATCTTCAGCTCAGTCCTGAGCCAGGAGATGGTAAGTAACAGTAATACCAGTATTTACCAGTATCTACCAGGATGACTTCAGTTCAGTCCTGGGCCAGGAGATGGTAAGTAACAGTAATACCAGTATTTACCAGTATCTACCAGTATATCTTCAGCTCAGTCCTGGGCCAGGAGATGGTAAGTAACAGTAATACCAGTATTTACCAGGATGACTTCAGCTCAGTCCTGGGCCAGGAGATGGTAAGTAACAGTATCTTCCAGTATTTACCAGTATCTATAATAATAATATATAGCTTTTATAGAGCGCCATCTATCTAGTTGCCTATTCAGAGGCGCATTATTACCCTTGGTCATCGGGTACAGTTCAAACCTGCACAATTATCTTGTGCACCATCTCAACTCCCAGGGGAGCATACTAGCCCAAGCTGCCCAACGGGCGCTGAAGGCTACTTAACACCCGACCAAGTACCCATTTATACTCCTGGGTAGAGAGCAGCAATGTGGATTAATTGTCTTGCTGAAGGACAAACGGAGTGGGCAGGGTTCGAACTCGGGATCTCGAGATCAGAAAGCGCGCGCTCTACCGATCTTGCCACACCACATCCAGTGGTATCTATCAGGATGACTTCAGCTCAGTCCTGGGCCAGGAGATGGTAAGTAACAGTAATACCAGTATTTACCAGTATCTACCAGGATGACTTCAGCTCAGTCCTGGGCCAGGAGATGATAAGTAATAATATACTTGATTTATATAGCACCTAATATGATTGATTATCATCTCTTGTCCAACCTGGAGGTGGGCAGCAATGACAAGATCACTGTCCTACATATAGTAGACGTGTGACCTAGGGCTTACGATTCAGAGATAGGTGCCACCTTATGTGCCAAATTGGCACGGGAAGGACTTTGACTATTACTTAACTACTTCTTTTCTTCTCTTTGCAGGACCACTTCTCGAACCTGAAGGTTGATCTCTGTCAATCCTAAAATCAATTGTAGTGTTTAGTGAAACACTCCCCAGGTCTCTATAGTGAATAGTACATACTTCCAGCTTCATTCCTACTCAATCTCAATTTCATTTCTTCTCTACTGCAGGACCACTTCTCCAACCTGAAGGTGGGAGGCAATGACAAGATCACTGTCCTGCAGAACCAGGTGGACGAGGTGAAAGACATCATGACACAGAACATCGACAAAGTCCTGAGCAGGGGAGAAAAACTAGACGACCTCCTGGTCAAGACAGAAGATCTTGAAGCAAGCGTGAGTAATACTACTACTAGTAATGGTGGCTACTTGAGAAGTGCATGTGATGCTTTCTTCACATCATTGTGGCACATCATTATTATTACATGGCATTATCATTATTACCCTGGGGCCAGGTTCATGAAAGGCTCTTAACTATGGTCGCAAACAACCTTCGTATAACTTTGACATTTACGGCAAAACGTGTTGCATGAAAGAGTCTTTGCTAATATACCTCCAACCTTGTCCTTTGTGATCAGAACAAACGCATCAGTCACAGTCTCGTGACAGTTAAGACGGTCTTAGGTAATAATCTGAACCTTTCATGAAACAGACCCCAGGTCATCAGATATACACTGCTATCAATCCAGTACACATAATACACATTTGCCTCTCTTGGGAGCATTCCAGCAGCTCATGCAGTGCTAAGGAACCATGTTCCTATCCTTAGGCATGTGTTGAGAGCAGCAAATGTGTATTCTTGCTGAAGGAAATGTGACGGGCACGCTTTAGTTTGGATCTCTGGACTTCATGATTGGAAGCAAAATGTTTGCAGCAATAGAGAAGATTTTGAGAATATTGAGGAGTTCCCCCCCTCCCTAAAAATAAAAATAAAAAAATTAATAAAATGGGACCTTAAAAGTGGGATCTAAAAAGTGGGATTACTTTTGAACGAATCAGTATTTTCTGTTCTTATATTACATGGACAGAGTTTGATTAACCTGTTCCCTACTAGTTTCTGAAATCCCCATTGACTTTGTACACAACCCACCCGGTTCCCGTAGTCAAGGGGTTAACAAGGGGTTCATTTATATACGTGGACATTTTCAATTGCAATGACTTCCTTGTTTTTCATTTTATTTTCAAGAAGAAAAAGTGAAATTTGTGTTTAGTGCTGAATTGAAGGGAAACCTGAAACAAGTGAATAACTTTGATCCATTCAATATTTTGCATAATTAATTGCTGTCAAAATTTAGTTCTATGGGGTTCAATTATAGTGATCTATTAACTTTATGTTTTTCTGAAAATGATATTTGAGACGTCATAAACCAATGTCATTGTTGATTTTACTATGTCTTCTTTGCATTCTTTATTCACAAACATTGCAATATCCAACAAGTGGAGTATAGTATTGACTGAAATATGGTATTCTATACAATCGAGGCACAAATATTCCAGAATTATATAATTGACTGAAATATGGTATTCTATACAATCGAGGCACAAATATTCCAGAATTATATAATTGACTGTAATATGGTATTCTATACAATCGAGGCACAAATATTCCAGAATTATATAATTGACTGAAATATATGGTATTCTATACAATCGAGGCACAAATATTATATAATTGACTAAAATATGGTATTCTATACAATTGAAGCACAAATATTCCAGAATTATATAATTGACTGAAATATGGTATTTTATACAATCGAGGCACTAATATTCCAGAATTATATAATTGACTAAAATATGGTATTCTATACAATCGAGGCACAAATATTCCAGAATTATATAATTGACTGAAATATGTTATTCATGTATGTACAATCGAGGCACAAATATTCCAGAATTATATAATTGACTGAAATATGTTATTCATACAATCGAGGCACTAATATTCCAGAAATATATAATTGACTAAAATATGGTATTCTATACCATCGAGGCACAAATATTCCAGAATTATAGAATTGACAAAAATATGTCTTTATTCTATAATTACATATTTTTGTCAATTCTATAATTCTGGAAGATTATATACAATCTAGGCACAATTATTCCAGAAGTGCTGAACTATTTCTTTATGCAATCGAGGCACAAATATTCAAGAATATCCAGTAGTGCTGATTCTATGCAATTCCAGAATTATATAATTGACTGAAATATTTCTTTATCCTTTGCAATCCAGGCACAGACATTCCATAATTATGTATTAGAACTGAAATATTTCTTTATCCTTTGCAATCCAGGCACAGACATTCCATAATTATGTAATAGACTGAAATATTTCTTCATCCTTTGCAATCCAGGCACAGACATTCCAGAAGACGGCCCGAAAAGTGAATAACCAGATGTGGTGGCAAAATATGCGAATGAAGATCCTCATCATGGTCATCGTCTTCATCATCGTCATCGTTGTCCTCATCGTCGCTCTCAAACTTGCCGGTGTCTTCTAAAGAAACAGGAGAAGTTAAAAGTGGGGCTCAGAACTAACAACAGGATCTAGGAAACATGAAAAGGTATAGGTGGGACTCAGAACTAACAACAGGATCTAGGAAACATGTAAAGGTATAGGTGGGACTCAGAACTAACAACATGATCTAGGAAACATGAAAAGGTATAGGTGGGACTCAGAACTAACAACAGGATCTAGGAAACATGAAAAGGTATAGGTGGGAGGATGAGTGTAAGTCAGGAAAATTAATGGAAGGGTTTTGTTGCCACTGTCAAACCTGTCTACAGTGGCCATTTACTGGATTCCCTTAAGTGGTCAGTGTATACAGGTTCTATTGCGCTTGAATGGTACACTCTGTCAAACCTGTCTACAGTGGCCACTTTCTAGTTTCCCTTAAGTGGTCAGTGTATACAGGTTATATTGCGCTTGAATGGTACACTCTGTCAAACCTGTCTACAGTGGCCACTTTCTAGTTTCCCTTAAGTGGTCAGTGTATACAGGTTCTATTGCGCTTGAATGGTACACTCTGTCAAACCTGTCTAAAGTGGCCACTTTCTAGTTTCCCTTAGGTGGGTAGTGTATACAAGTTCTACTCAGCTGGAATGGAACTATAAAATGGTTTTCTTTGTCTGTTTGTGTTGGTGCTTGTTATTTAATGACATACCTATCAGACGTTGACATCTATTGAATGAGTGGACAAACTGTGTTTTGACTACTAGAATCAGATGTGTCATCTATCATAAGAAGCATGAAGCTGGTTAGTGCGCTAGCTGAAAGGCAATAGCGAGAATTCCTAACAAAAAGATATTTAAATTAGTTATGGTCAAAAGCTATAGGGTAAATGTGTGGTATACTTTGAATGTCCGATTTGTTAGATCGTGCAAGTTTGGTCTGTTATAATATGTCACATGACTGCCTTTATCTCTTTGAATGACATTCCAGTATCATTAGCCATGACCATAGAGCACCTCCTGACAGGTGTATTATCATTAGCCATGACCATAGAGCACCTCCTGACAGGTGTATTTTAGCAATTATTGTGAATGTACCAATTAACTTGTATATTTTTTAACTTATGCTCAAATGAAAATCTTATTTCATGCTTGATAAATGTTGTTTGCTCTACATTGGTTAGAAAGGAGTTTTATCACACTGCATGCCATTCCATTAGCTTTAGCTGTGTGCTATTAGTGAGGCTCATTTATTTAGCAACTAAGTATCAGTAACATAAGCAAATGTGTGTATGTTTAGTCTGGATACAATGCTGCTTACCCTTCCAGCTGTTATTTATTCCACAGAAAGGGCAGTGCCTAGCCGTGGCCCTATTGCCTTTGAAACACATTGCCTACAGGAGCCTGGTGGGTCCTGTATTAACTCTATGGGGATTGCAATATCTAGTAGGGAACATGTTAACCCATTGCCTACAGGAACCTGGTGGGTCCTATATCAACTCTATGGGGATTGCACTATCTAGTAGGGAATTGGATTAACACACATGCTTATGGGAACTTGGTGGGATCTGTGTTATCTTTATGTTGATTTTAATATCTAGTAGGGAACAGGTTAACCCATTGCCTACAGGAACCTGGTGGACCCTGTATTAACTCTATGGGGATTACAATGTATAGTAGGGAACAGGTTAACCCATTGCCTATGGGAACCTGGTGAGACATGTATTGCCTCTATGAGGATTAAAATATGTAGGGAAGAGCTTCATCTACCTTTCATACAATACATTAATAGTAACACTACAGTTAGGTTTGGTGTGTTTCTCTTCTATTTGGAAAATGATGTGTTTTAGTAGAAAGAAAGAAACAATCAATTTTAGCTTGACTGCCATCTTCATATGTGCCTCATCTCTATGCAAATCTATGAATACTGTGTTAAAACTTGTGTTTAACTTTTTTTAATACATGTACGGTATGCTATTTCCCATGAACTTGTTAACATCCAGACAACATATTATTTTGCTATAGTCAACCAAGTGGTTCTTATCTCCACGTGTAATGAATTGTAGCAATATATTGAAACAAATTGTAATTGTAAAGAATTAGCTAAAATATATAATGTTAGTTGACAGACAAAAGAAGGATGCAAAGTCACTGTTTGTATTTCTGAGATAATCATGCTCAAAGCTTGTGAGCTTTATAGAAACCAAATTGAGCTCTCTTTTATTTCTGAGATAATCATGCTCAAAGCTTGTGAGCTTTATAGAAACCAAATTGAGCTCTCTTTTATTTCTGAGATAATCATGCTCAAAGCTTGTGAGCTTTATAGAAACCAAATTGAGCTCTCTTTTATTTCTGAGATAATCATGCTCAAAGCTTGCGAGCTTTATAGAAACCAAATTGAGCTCTATTTTATTTCTGAGACAATCATGTTCAAAGCTTGTCAGCTTTATAGAAACCAAATTGAGCTCTCTTTTATTTTTGATTAATATTTCTACAATAAAAGTATTTTTAATTTGGCATCGCATTGAGAAGGCTCTAACCTTCAAAATGGTTTGCAGAACTCAATTTAGCCATCAACTGACTTGCGCTCTTTTCATTGTCCCCCAACAATATTGTGGTGTCTTAGTATGAAAGTTCATCTGTCTATTAATAATACCACTATTGACTGAAAGGTGGTCAATGTCCGTAAAGTTGGTGGTCCTTATAGACTGGTTCATTAAAGGGAAACACCACCCCAAAATAACATTTTCATGAATGAAAGATGACAGTTTTAGTAGTCCATTCCACCAGCAAGTTCAGACAAATTGTATACTTTGAAAACTCATCACTATATATACTAAAGTAGGTGTTCATGGGTCTGCAGGCGAATACTACTCCATTGTCTAGGACTTACGAGTCTTCTTTGATTCTGTAGTCTCCAAACGTACGCGTGTATAGACTTGGTGCACTCGCAAAGGTTTGGCGCTTAAGGAACCATTCGGCCCTGTTGGTTCCGTAGGTTTCAGTCATTAATTTCATTGTTTATGAATAACACAAGGCTTTGCAAAGTGTTGGACTTGGAACAACTATCAAGCAACTGCACCAAAACATTTAAGCTTGTGTTGTTCTCTCCGTGGTGGTCCCCTTTAATATGCAAGCTGCTTTGAAAGGAATCAAGAAATCAAGAAAACCATTCGCTTTGCAGCCTAACTCTTTCTATTCTAAATCTATGTATCATGGATTATCTGATTGAATCACTTTGATTGTGCTTAAAACCAAAATGAATGTAATGTAAGTACTAACATGAAATACTACATGTATAGAGGGTCTGCAAATGCTAGACTAATATAATGGTAGCAGCAGCCGTTTATTATTTTGAGCTCTAACAATTCCACTAAATTATATCTCTAAGTTCTAATATTCTCGGACTAGTTTTTGAATGGTATTTTATTTCATATAAGACATATTGCGAAAGGTAGATAGTGTCTTTAAGAACTTTAATGTTTTGTTTTATTTGTTCAGATTTTTACCAATTAGTATCCAAGATGGATAATGCTTTTATTTTTTCTGCTATAATACAAATATTTACTTAGGACAACAACTCTACATTTTTTCTTGTTAATGGTCTTTCATTCAAAACACATGTTGTACCAGTTACTCAAGTATTATGTGTTTATGTTGTAGATATCATCATGCCTATGATTGCCAAATTAAATTATGAGATTTTATGTTCAAGTATAGTATATTTTAGATAGAAAAGACCAATTATTGTGTTTACTAGCATCTTTAAATTTCCAGTGGCTTATTTTGTTTCGACCATGTATTTGGTAAATTTTCTGATACCATTCATATTATCGTAGTCATCATCATCATGTTCATCATCATCATCATCATCATCATCACATCATCATCATTACCACCACCACCAGCATCGTCATCATCATCATCATCATCATCACCACCACCACCATCATCATCATCATCATCATCTTCATCGTCGTCGTCATCATTATAGCCGTCGTCGTCGTCATCATTATAGCCTTGATTCTATAGCAACTATGATTTCTAACGTTTGTACTTCTCGGCTTCTGCTGCATATCATGCTATCATGTAAAACAACTCATTTCAATTGTATCATCTTGTAATGCATATCATGCTATCATGTAAAACAACTCTTTTCAATTGTATCATCTTGTAATGCATATTTATCTTTCATTAAACCAGAAAGGCATTTTATTTTACTTTATCAATGAATTATTATTGTGTTCATAAAACTCATTCAGTTGATATTGTCACATTACATAATTTGTTATTTTATGTTAAATTCTCAAAATGGATTAAAATGAAATTTCCCATGATGAATATGTTTGTGTGTGCTTGTTTCATTTTTATGGGGGGGGGGGGGGGGGGGGGGGGGGGGGTCACG
>JBAMJV010004309.1:0-92500 GCA_037951105.1 Echinarachnius parma
TGCAGAGAACAAGATCATGCTTTAATTCACGGTAATGGAACCTGTCTATAGTGATTACCTTTCTGCAGTGGCCACTTTTATTGACAGTCACTGTACACAGGTTTGACTGTACATTTTCCTGCTTTCAGTTTGTGAATTGTACTTTTATGTAACTTAGGATTTGCATTTCTGAAATGTGATGCGATGAAATGTGACCTGCTATAGCAATTGGCATTTTAAAGGGGAAGTTTCCCCAAGTACTAATGTGGATTGAATGAAATGAGAACAATTTAAGAAGCCCAATAGTGAAAGTTTGAGCATATTTGGATTTTCGGTAAGTTTTGTTTGCCGCCCTCTCTAGATGGCAATTTGCCAAGGTCTGTGATGCCATATCATAGTAGAACAACAACCTCCCACTGACTTATGTATATTTTTATATTTTAAAATTTTTCTTGGATTTCACTGGACCAGTTGTGGAAGTTTTACCTTAAATACATGCCCATTTACCTCTTCTCTAACATATCTGAGAATGAGAGTACCTAGATGGACGATGCCTTTTCATGAAAAATGTCATTTTGTGAAGTTTTGTTGTACAGTTCCAATGGGAGTTGTTCATCTGTGACATCACAGATTTGGCAAAGAGCCGACTGAGAGGGCAGCAAACAATCGAAACTTTTAAAAATCATAATTCTTGATTGGATTATCAAAATCTGTTCAAACTTTCGCTAAAAGGTATCTAAAATTGTTCTCTCTTCACCCAACCTGCTTAAAAGCTTGTAGACACTTCCCACAATGTGTTTAAAAGACCTTTGATGGTAAAATAGAAACAATCATATCTTCGCCAATTATTTACCAATTATAGTTAGAGCAAAGCAAGAAATGAAAGCTTGTGATGAGGCGCGCGCCGACGGCCGGCCGGCCGTACGTATGAAGGTGTATTGAAACTTCGCGCACGAAAATTTCGAACTTTTTCAAAGTGTCGTAGGAGCAACAAAATTATTGTAATCTCAATGAAACAAGCATTAAAATACTCCCTCTATTCTGAGGATTCGATGTATGTAAAACATTTTCGATTTAAACTTACAATTCATGTGTTATTGGCCCGATTCCGTAACCATGTCATATCAACAAGAGATTCTCCACCGAGTACGGTAGTCTTGAAACTTCGCGCTCCATACACTTTGATACACTGCCATTGACTTAACACGCAATCCTGTGTAGCAAACTTTAACACGCATGTCAATGGGTGTGTGAAGATGTAAACTTTTGCGCGTATTAGCATCTTGGCACGCGCGCGTTGTCAAGCTTTCTACGGAGATTGCGCGATCCGAAAGTAAATTTGAAAGGAAGGACGAATAAAGGAGCATTTTACGCAGCATTTCGATAACAACAAGTCTGTTCTACGGGAAGGATTTCGATTTAATTTGATGATTTTCTATTGTCCATAATTTATACACGAAAAAACACACAAAAAGTAAGTTTTTTCTCAAGAAATATCGATCTTTGTTTGCTAATTTTTGGGTTGATTAGTAAGTAATGTGTGCTCTTTCATTTGGCGTCAGAAAATTCCGTCGCCGTGTCCGTGTTCTAATGTTTGCGTACCGCTTATATGATGCGCGAAGTTTCAATACGCGCGAAGTTATAATACTTGTCCATACGTATTTTTTGCGTGCAACTTGTAAACAAGGACCTCAATGAGCTCAACTCTCAAGCTCAAGGTAACGTCAATCCTTTTATTATTTATATTTTCTTCAAAATGTTCAACGGCAGGATGACTGGGTTATATTAGGTTTAACTTTAATCCAAGTGGCGTAATGTAACCACTGATCTGCGTGTAAATGGTCCAACTGATTGGACCATTACCCATTAATCATTATAATTTATAGGCCATTATAGTCTCGACTCTAGCGCCGGCTCCCTACGCGGCTAGCTACCCGTGATACGCGCGTGAAGAGTACCCTACTAAACAAAACTATACATACCGTATCAAAAATCAACTAAATCTTCAACAATTGGCCAACAATGGTCATGATTTCAAAGTTGTGGGCCGCCTGCATCTAAACACCCAACCCCCCCCCCCCCCCCCCCCCCCCCCCCCCCACACCACACCACACACAGTGCGTAATCTTCAGTCATGCATCTACAATGTATTGTAAATGGTCCTGATAGGACCATTTACTGCTCACAGTGGTAAAAATCTACGGGACACAATTTGAACTACAAACAGAGAGAAAAGAACAGCATATCTAAAGTTAAAAATTGCATACCTAGATTAAAGCTGATTTTATGATTTATTGTACAAAATTTCATTTTCAAAATGATAAGTCATACTTACAAAAATCGTCATATAAGTTCCATTTCTTTCTTTTCCTGCTCGATTTCCCATCGTAAACAAAGAAAGCCCGCCCGCAACATGCGGAGGCCGCTTATTATTGTCCAAAACAAGCCAACTCGCGATCTGCAAGCATGCCCGCCGTATCCGATTTCGGATACGCCGTATCAGAATTCGGATACGCAGTGTCAGAATTCGGATACGGTAACACGTGTGGTGTGGGAAGCTTGCGGGAAATACACGACAGTCATCCAGATAGCAGCAACACTTTCGAGAGGGATCACGACTGGGATTTTCTCAGTCTTTTTATTTTCCAAAACTGCAGATTTTCCATTTTTTTCGACATTTGAAGAATAATTTGGACCATTTTGGTAAGTTCATATAATACTTGTATCATTTTTAGGGCCAGTCATGATTGATTTTGTTGAATTTAAGATGAGAATTTTGTGTGAAATTTTGACAAACTTTTTTTGTACTGTCCCACATTGTTCCCGTATAGCGCAGCATTACAATGTAGTGTTGTGTGGTCATATTGAAGTCTGCACTAACATTCAAGGAAGAAGAAGAAGAAGACATGTTGACTAGTCGCCTCGTCGAGAAGATGACGTCATTTCCATGCACTGCGCATGCGTCAATATCGGCCACACACTCACCGTCCGATTTTAACACGCGTTCACCCCTGTTTTCACCGGCGACCAAAAAGACGTTCACCGTGTTGTGGGATATGAGTGTGGGCCTGGGTGTAGATTGTGTATGGATTTGTAATGCGTGTTCACACAACATATCACCATTTTTAATTTTAGTTACGAGGAAGCAAGGTTGAAGACAATAAAACACAAGTAAGAAAGTAAATTCCCTTTTCGTAAGTTTAATGGGGTATAAATAAATGCATGTGTGCCGTTGCAACCAGCGAAAAAAATACACGGGGGCGGCGGGCGAATTCGCTCCATTGCACGTAGTAACATTGGCCAAAGCTGATAATGAAATATGCATGACAATAAGTAAATGCAGGTAAATAATTGCTTACAGTGAATGTTGGCTAGAGTCCGAAAAGTGTGAGAGAGTTGGATGTACGAAGGAAGGGGCTGCACACGATGATGATGCGGAGACTTGAAAGCGGAAACGCGACTTCGATGACATGGTTGAAGAACCGCGAAGTGCGTGATGACGACGCTGATGAGTACACTCGTGAAGATGATGACGCTCGCGAGGCGCGGTCGAGACGAGAAATGAAGAAGATGATGCGGCGGTCGACGCGGAGACGGTGAGTCGCTCGACGGGTCAATGCCAAGGAAAGATGAATACAGGAATCAGAGTCGGTGCCGAAGGAACAGTGAGTCGTCCATTGTCGTAGGCCGATTAAGAAGATGGATGAGCAGAACAGCTGCGGTGAGTAGAGCTGTGGGATGAGTACGCCAGAACTTCCCTGTGCGTATCATGACGTGGAAGCTCCCAGTGGTGAATCAGTGGCACAAGACGGCGGTGATTTCATCGTACCACTAGAAACTATCCAGTCCGCTGGGGTCGGCGTGAAAGGTGCTGTGACATGATGGAAGATGCACGCCACAGAAGGGTCTCGAAAGCGGGGAGAGAAACGAGTGTTGATGTTGACTCGATTTAAGATGTTGCAAGGAGTGAGGCTAGCTGGAAATCCCACGTGCGAGATGGGGTGCGCGGAGCCGCAATGACGTGGCGCGATTGGATAGCGTGAACTCACGTGGTGTGAATACATGAATGTTAATGAACTGTGTGGTGGAAAATTACCGGTGAAAGTGTAAAGGTAAAAATCTGGATACGACCGGTTCAGTAAATGAAGGTCGGGGTCAAGCGAGAAGAGAGCGAGTATGGGTCGCTACAGTACTCCCCCACCAGAGACGAAGCCGAAGAACAGATGAGGAACGATATAAAATACAGAAAATGTCCTCAAAAATGTAACAGCTGAAAAGGTTGTGAATGAGGTACATGGCATATACGTATGCACAATAAAAATAAGCTAAGGTGGCACTATTTATAAAGCGGGAGGCCGCCGCTGTTACCTGGTACAGGAGTATACAGTGTATAGCGGACTATGAAAGATTACAAGCATGGCATGTTATATATAACAGACATGAAAGAAATATAACAAGCATGGTATGTCAACGGCAGTGCAGTCGCTATAATGATGACAGTATACATGACATGGTAAAAGAATGCATCGTAAATACGTGTATAAATGCAAGAGCATATATAATACATTCGATACATTGTTAAAACTTAAGTTGAGAATAACAATATTTGAAAACATTTTAAGTCCAAAAAGTAGGGAATATGAAATATCGTAAAACCAAGCTTCCAAGTAAACGACTGGGGTCACCAATGTGGGATATGAGTGTGGGTGTAGATTGTGTATGGATTTGTAATGCGTGTTCACACAACAAATCACCATTTTTAGCTCATCCGGCCCGAAGGGCATGATGAGCTTATGCCATGCCGTGGCGTCCGGCTTCCGTCCACAGTTTTCAAAATGCTTCTTCTTCGTTATTTTTCAACCGATTTTGATTCTGATTGTTTCATAAGAAAGGGCTAGGAGGGGGATTTAAAACTTCTACACAGAATCGTGAAATTCATTATCTATGGTAATTTATGCAAATTTATTCGAAATCACAAAAAATGCTTCTTCTCCTTCATTTCTCGACCGATTTTGATTTGGTTTGCTTTATCTGGTAGAGCTAACTTTGGTACACTAAACTTCTACACAGAATTTTGAAATTTTTCTCCATTCATTAATTATGGTAATTTTTAATTTTTTAATTTTTTAATTTTTTAATTTTTTTTATTTATTTTTATTTATTTTTATTTTTTTTTTTTTTTTTTATTTTTTTATTTTTTTTAAATTTATTAATTAATTTAATTTATTATTATTTTATTTATTTTTTTTTTTTTCCCATGTCCCTTCCGGGTCGTCAAATTTATATTTTTTTCACTCTAATTTTTTATTTTTTATTTTTATGTCCCTTCCCAGGGCATCAAATTTTTATTTTTTGACCAGTTGAAAAGTGTACCACATGAAATTTGCGATATTTGATGTTGCGAGATGGCGGATGAGCGCTACGTCATTGACGTTCTGGTTATTTTAGTTACGAGGAAGCAAGGTTGAAGACAATAAAACACAAGTAAGAAAGTAAATTCCCTTTTCGTAAGTTTAATGGGGTATAAATAAATGCATGTGTGCCGTTGCAACGGGATGAGAATATGAATGAATAAAGTATTGCACGTAGTAACATTGGCCAAAGCTGATAATGAAATATGCATGACAATAAGTAAATGCAGGTAAATAATTGCTTACAGTGAATGTTGGCTAGAGTCCGAAAAGTGTGAGAGAGTTGAATGTACGAAGGAAGGGGCTGCACGCGATGATGCGGAGACTTGGAAAGCGGAAACGCGACTTCGATGACGTGGTTGAAGAACCGCGAAGTGCGCGATGACGACGCTGATGAGTACACTCGTGAAGATGATGCGGCGGTCGACGCGGAGACGGTGAGTCGCTCGACGGGTCAATGCCAAGGAAAGATGAATACAGGAATCAGAGTCGGTGCCGAAGGAACAGTGAGTCGTCCATTGTCGTAGGCCGACTAAGAAGATGGATGAGCAGAACAGCTGCGGTGAGTAGAGCTGTGGGATGAGTACGCCAGAACTTCCCGGTGCGTATCGTGACGTGGAAGCTCCCAGTGGTGAATCAGTGGCACAAGACAGCGGTGATTACATCGTACCACTAGAAACTATCCAGTCCGCTGGGGTCGGCGTGAAAGGTGCTGTGACATGATGGAAGATGCACGCCACAGAAGGGTCTCGAAAGCGGGGAGAGAAACGAGTGTTGATGTTGACTCGACTTAAGATGTTGCAAGGAGTGAGGCTAGCTGGAAACCCCACGTGCGAGATGGGTTGCGCGGAGCCGCAATGACGTGGCGCGATTGGATAGCGTGAACTCACGTGGTGTGAATACATGAATGTTAATGAACTGCGTGGTGGAAAATTACCGGTGAAAGTGTAAAGGTAAAAATCTGGATACGACCGGTTCAGTAAATGAAGGTCGGGGTCAAGCGAGAAGAGAGCGAGTATAGGTCGCTACAGTGTCTTGTTTATGACGTCATGCTCTTATCGAGATGCATGATATCGCGAAAATATCATACTAAAAGCGAGTCTCATGTTAGTTTATCAATTTGGTACTAATTCTTCAAAGTCAAACATGTTACTGCTTGAATTTGCATTTCGATTGCGTACGATGCCAAGCCAATGGCACAAAAACGTGTTTGGCCTGTTGGTATGCTATATGAAATGAATTAAATGGAAACGAAACATCTACATTTTATTGTACGGCATCGTCTATCACTACGGCATTCCGTGGCGATGTCCATGGGCCAGGGTCGGGCTCAAAATGGTTCGGCTTGCGTGTCTGTGTTCGCGCGAGCGTGGCGTGACTGAACGAGTGTCAACGTGTGATAACGAAAAGGATAAACGAAGGCATTATCGTGAAATAAGGCTCCGGGGGACAGTTCGAACCGGACACCTTCCTACTAGCTGACAAGTCAAATTGCGGGCGATAAACTGATGCGCGTCGCTTGTCTGCTTCCACAAACTAACAAATATTAAATTTTGAGTAACAATCGCTTTGATTCGTGCTATTCCGAGAATATTGGGTTTATTTCGTCAGAAAGACAATTCGTAACATTGTCCATTCCTAAACTCCTCTGACGAAATAAACTTAAATAATTATGAGATTGGGTTTATTTCGTCAGAATTAATACATCTAAGAACCGTCCAAACAAAATAAACCGCATCAAGTAAAATTTCATGAAAATCAATAATTCAACTCTCTTTACTTTCTCGTGAAATTAGGCTCCGCCCTGTACAAACCCATGGAGCGCCCAGTTGTACAGGGCAGAGCCTTCATTCACGAGTAAGTAAAGAGAGTTGAACTTTTCACTTACTCATGAATGAAGGCTCCGCCCTGTACAACTCTATGGAAGGCCCTCCATAGGTTTGTACAGGGCGGAGCCTAATTTTACGAGTAAGTATCTAGAGTTGGACATTGATTTTCATAGTTTATTTTGTTTGGACGGTTCTTAGATGTATTATTCTGACGAAATAAACCCAATCTCATAAATATTTGGGTTTATTTCGTCAGAGGAGTTTAGGAATATAATCATGAAGTTTAATAATAGAATAACAAATGAGTCCCATACTTGTGTAAGATTACATGTAGACTATATTCCTAAACTCTGACGAAATAAACCCAAATAACTATGAGATTGGGTTTATTTCGTCAGAATAATACATCTAAGAACCGTCCAGACGAAATAAACTGCATCAAGTAATTATGAAAATCAATGTTCAACTCTCTTTACTTACTCGTGAATGAAGGCTCCGCCCTATACAACTCTATGGAAGGCGCTCCATAGGTTTGTACAGGACGGAGCCTAATTTCACGAGTAAGTAAAGAGAGTTGGCAAAGTTCAACTGTCTATATATTACTCGTGAAAATAGGCTCCGCCATGTATAACTCTATGGAAGGCGCTCCATAGTAAGAAGAGAGTTGAATTTATATTGAACTGTCTAAATATTATACAGTTTTTGGTTTTACTACTGATTTGTGGAAGTGATTTATGTGTTTTTGATTGCGATTACAAAATTTGCAACACTCTATGTCTCTGTGATACTCGTCCGCATCCGTGATTATTGTTTCTATGGGAAAACGCGGGGTGGAAAGAAAACCCAAGAAATCCCCGCTTTCAAGCGAGTTTCGCGGCGTAAACAAAGGAAATCTATTCAAGATTAGTAGACCGAGAAATCCATCGAAATTGCCGTAAGTTTGGTGCTGTGAAAATTGGAGTCCCCAGGGACCTAAACCACGCTAAAGCCGGTAACGTGCCTAGTCAACCCAGTACAGTAGGGGTCTCTCTCGATGCGTTCACTAGTGAACGTTAAAAAAACGAAAGCACTTACTTACCCACCGTAGCACCCCTGCAAGTCAAGGGGCTAATGCTGCTGCCACCGTACCGTAGGACAATTGTTCCGGTGGTCAGAGCTGTGCAGACTACAGCAGGCCTTACACTCACAGTCACAGGCTACAGCCTACAGTACTGTGGCTGTCCTGCATACCTGTTCTGTCACATGTGTAAAATAAGTATGTTACTCATTACACACTACGTGGTACTATTGTTCTATTTTATACCGTTAGCGTTGGTCGTAACTATTATTACAACTTGGTCAAAGTACCATCAAAGTGAATTCGCAAACACCCCTTGCACACTGCATGCCCTGCTGCGCGAAAAAAACTAATGCACTATGGCAATGCGATTCTGTACAGTACCTATGCATTAACAGTATAGGCGAGGACAGCCGGTGCTGTGCTGCTAGCTCGCTCTAGCAGTGGACGCTTCACGCGAGTCGTCTGCTCTATAGACTGTTCGAATTGTGAACTGAGTCTATCAACGCGCTCTAGATCTGCACCGCATTCCAGAGCCACATTGACCTGTCGCTTGTTGTTTTGATATTACAATTTATCTAGTCTTTTTACTCATTTGATCTTCTAACGCTAATTAATATATTATAAATACTGCAACTCTCTCTTATTTGATCGTGTTTTCTGTCACCACTTATTTTATTTGTTATCTTCCACCACATATGTGACCTTCTCTAAGTAACAGTAACACTTCGGGTATTTCATCGGAAATATCAAAATTGACATTTTTAGCATTTTCAGCTTTAAAATGATGTACAACTTGATACATATAAGTTTTTTGAAGGCCAGAATTAGAAAAACACGATTTAATAACGTGGACCAGAGCCCCGCTATTTGTCAAAAAGCGGAGAAAATCGCTTCTAAAGTTTTGCATCCATTCAGAAAAGCATTCTCACACATCAAACGAGAAGTTGAACTGTTCGCTTTCACTGTTTCGCTTTTCGTGATCGAATCAACACCAAAAAATATGCATGCGCAGTTATACTGTTATTCATTGGCTAATCAGCAAAGCTTTCGCCGGTATTATGTAATTGTAAAAAGCCGTTCCGGTTTCCTGTCAACCTAGCTGGCGGGCCGGCACATTGATATCCCCAATGCAGTATATAAATGCATTCAACCCCTTGACTTGCAGGGGTGGATATCCCCTCGTGACAATGAACTCATCATGTTCAGAGCGGTGGTTCACTCATCGCGCGATCTCGACCCCACCCCATTCATTTATCCCGCCCGGGCCGGCCCGGTACTTATATAGCGCAACAATACACTTTACACAATGAATCTTCGCATCGGAGAGGTGTATTTTGATAATCATTCCCAGCGGGTTCTTTTTCATGCTATCTTTCATTAATATTAAAAAGAATACACTTTTCGAATTGATTGATTTTATGGGAAATGACTGCCAAATTCTTTTCTTGAGGAAAAATTACTTAGTAGAGAGCCTTGCTAGAATTCAAACAAGACTTCCATGGATGCTAGCCTCCGGCCACTTGCTTGATGCACCAGTTTTAGAGATGAAGTCATCCCTAAAATGGGAACTTGGTCCAGTGTTAATTAGCAAATAGTGCCCTGGGCACTTTGGCTTGATTGCTCACAAGGGAGTTGAGATGAAGCCCAAGATAATTGTGAACTGTACCTGTATTGAATAGAATTAAATTAAATGACCAAGGCTAATGCTGTCACAACACTTGGAAAACCTGTATTCGCCTTGAAGTGCATTGTGATTTGTGAGTGCATCCCCCCCCCCCCCCCCAACCTCCAGCTACGTAACCCATGTTATGTTTCCTATTCAACTGGATCTTGTACATGATCAAAACACTGAAAGTCTGAATACATAGGCTATAACTTTGCAATGCACAACATAAAATAAACAAATCTCAGTGGCATTACATGAATGGGTGGGGGGGGGGGGGGGTATACAAATGATTAGGGAGGAACACCTTCTCTATATAATTCCCATTATGTCTTTTATTGTTTTTGGAAAATTACTGGGAGGCTTAGGCCCCCGTAGCTACATTGCTGACACTACTGGTACTCACAAGTAACTGGAAAGCAAATTGTCTGACTGCTTGAGCCTCAGTTAGTCAGTTAGCCCACCCACAGACAGTATACAGTATGCAGTTTATCACATTACATGCATTTAAGTACATGGGGCAACGCTGTATATTATTGCCTTCGCCTACAGTGAAGATGTTCCATACAGCAATACAATATAAATAGTATGTTCAGATTTCATATCATTGTCGGCGCGATGAATACTTTCAGAAAGGGGAAAAAACAGTGTACTTACTGAGCAACTAGACGACTTGGTCCGGTTCGTTTTAGTTTTTGTCGAGCCCAACGAGGTAGAGGGAGACTAAGGCCTAGCCCGGATCCAAATTGCGTCCGTCTGTCTGTCCGTCCGTGACCCTTACAAAAATTTGAATAACTTTCCAACCCTGCATCTGTTTCTAACCAAACTTGGCCTCCATGATAATCTGGGGTCAAAGGTCAAATGAGGTCAAATGTGAAAGTTTACCTGCAAGAGTCTATTAGGGTTGATAACTTTCCAACCCTGCATCTGTTTGTAACCAAACCTGATTGGTAGATGCCCTATATTGGCCTCCGTGATATTCTGGGGTTAAAGGTCACATAAGTAGGTCAAAGGTCAAATGAGGTCCAATGTTGCATGAATGCGCGCAAGTGGGCGAGACACTTTACGGCTGTCGCCTTGTTTCCACTGACATTTTTACACAAACCTGAAATGCCTCTAGAGGTAGTGTATTGTATGAAGTCCATGATCAAGTGTTTATCGATTGGGAAAACTTTTCCTTTGCACACAAATTTGTTATAGAATATTTAATTCAAAATATATTTTTCTTTTTAGGTGTTATGATACATCGCGGAGGAACATGGAGGGCCTTATAATGAGAGTGTGAAGTGAACGGCCTTCCCAGCATGGCAGAAACAACTCTTTCTCATATCTCGGCAGCAGAGATTGAGGGACATTCAACCAATCAAAGTAATGTGACTCATGGTAGGAACACATTTCACACACCTATTCAACAGCCAATGCCAGGACAACCACTTCCACTGCGTGTACCTCATGAGAATATCACTGCCTATGGCCTTCCTCTTCATATGCCATCATTAACACCGCCACCACCACCTGGACCATCTTCCTCTGGACCCCATAGATATCCATCTTGGGAAACTACTCATGCAGACCTACATAGTCATGGTAGTCCATATAGCAATTTCCAAGGATTACCACCACCACAGCAGTTGCTACTGGAACAACCATCATCACAACCGCATTTAGGACCATATCAACAACCACCAATACCACAACATGGACAGCGTGGTTTAATGAGCCAGATGCAAGATCCAGTCCCCCCTTGTCGGTTTTTGTCTTCATTTGATTTTCAAGAGCAGCAGCAGCAACAACATTCTTGGCAAGATGGACAGTTAGCTACTGTGCCTAATCAGAGCAATCCAAACCCACCACACCACCATCCTCCAGATAAGTGGCAGACTAATATCCCCAATAATGGGCCTCAACAAGGCCAAGCATATAACACATGGGAACACAGTCGTATGGCAGGTAGCTTCCAACGACCCCCACCTCTTTCAAATAAGTCCAGATTCCCTCTCCGTCCTCCTCTTACTTCACAAAACTCTGGGCAACCATGCCAGAGACTTCAGTCATACCAGTCTTACAGGATCAGATCAAAGACACCAGAGAACAAACCATCAGATCTATCCCAGAGTCAGAATCAAGCATGGTTGAATGGCCATAAACCTAATCTTGAGGGTATTAATCCCATTATGCCATTGAGCGACAAGTTTAAAACAGAGCAAAAGGAAGAGGAGAGCCAAGATCAGAAGTGGGTCAAGAATTGGGTGAAAGGTAGACAGAAGCCAGAGTTACCAAAGGATGAGAGGAATAAACTAGAAATCAGGGTAAGTCTCATATTTAGATGTTTTACTTAGAACTATCTGCACCTCGCAAACACTTTAAAAACACTTCAAATTAATGTTTTTTTCTTGGTGTTATGTTCCATCTTTTGATATTTTGCCATGCTTTTTAAAATTATCTTGTAACATTTATGGGTTATTACTTATCAGATAACCATGTCATTTTGATAGAAATCATGACCAACTGATCAGGGAAAAAATTATAATTCATATTTGGGGAGCTACTTTTCAAGCTTGCCTGGCTGAAAATAGCACTCTAAACTTTGTTATGCCTCCGCCACCAAAGGTAATTATGTTTTTGGGTTGTCCGTTCGTACGTACGTCAGTTCCGTTTTCGTTCTCGCGATATCTCAAGAACCGGTTGACAGATCAATATCAAATTTGGTATGAGTGTACATATTGGGGTGACAATGATCTGATCAGATTTTTGGGGTCATGAGGTCAAAGGTCAAGGTCACAGGGCTCAATATACATGCAAAAATATCTTGTAATGGCAAAATCTCAAGGAATGAATGTCAGATTTTAATCAAACTTGGTATATGAATGTATCTTAAGGAGTCAATGAAGCCATACAATTTTAATAGGGGTCACGAGGTAAAAGTTCAAGGTCACAGGACTCTAATTATATGCAAAAATAGCTTGTAATGGCAAAATATCAAGAACTGAATGTCAGATTCGATCAAACTTGTTACCTGAATGTATCTTAGGTAAGGAAGCCAATGTTGCAATACAATTTTGGGGTCATTAGGTCAAAGGTCAAGGACAAAGGATTCATTAAATGCAAAATACATGTAGCTTGTAAAATTTTGCAAAAACTCGAGAAATGAATGTCAGATTTCTATTTAACTATGTACCTGAATGTATCTGAGGGAGCCAATGTAGCAATGCAATTTGGGGGTCATGAGGTCAAAGGTTAAGGTCACAGGACTTGTCATATATGCAAAAATAGCTTAGTGTAATTGTGAAATCTCAAGATCTGGATGATGGATTACCATTGAAATTGAGTTTAAAGAATGAATTAAGTGCATGTTAATTTGGGCTTAAGATAAAAAATCGTGTGATAGCAGAGGCAAGGCATCATTTTCAACTGCGCGCAGTCGAAGATCCATATAGTTTGCATTGTAATTTACAGGGGCTTTTTTTTTGCATTTCTGGGGCCATATGCATGTACTGTACTATACTCGCGATCGCGACTCAATGAATGACAAGTAGTCACTAGTGGCGCACTACAAAACGTCACAGTTGTAAACAAATTTTCCCCACGTTTGCGGATGCGCTCTTAACGAAAGTTCATACACTCGCTTACACACACATGGGCCAGGCCATATCACTTTTATTTATCGCACTGTCCTTGTTCAAAACAAGCATTGTAAATTGCGCATTTATATTTGCATGTTTTAATATTCGCGGACGCTCACTTCAGCACGAAATCAGCGAATTACCACGTTTACAGTATTGAAATCATTTCAAAAGCAAAATCTCTCTGGTGTTCCCCTAACATATATCTTGATATTAAATATTTAAAGCTTTAGAATAATTAAGTACTAATATTACCTTTAAGTAGTGATTTTTTAACACAAACATACAATTGTATATTAGTTCATTTAAGCCTATATTATCCATCATCTTGATTCTCTTTCTCCTTTGCAGCTAGGAGAGGTTGTGCAGATGATAAAGGAACTGAGAACAAAGAGGGACAAGGCAGAAGACTGCTTGTTGAAGGATGCCGACGATGGACATTGGAAAAATAGGTTTCGGGCGATGAAAGTACAAATGGTGAGAAAAATTATGAAACATGCGATTCTTAATGGAACAGCAAGTACACAAAATGATTGTATGTTTATTTCATTATCCAAACATTGTTCAAAGCCATTTTTTGAAATTCAAAACTAAAAAAGTCCACTGACTTGATAGCAGTAATCCCAATGAGTAGTACTGTAGGTAAAATAATGTAGTGTAAAATTTAGAAGATATCGTGGAAAATATTGCATTAAGCAGTAGGATTGAATATTTCTGTAATGGGACCACCACATAGTTATTTGAAAGAACATATTGGCCCGAATTCTCATCAGTGGCACAACTTTAAAAAGACATACATGTAGACTACCAGTAACCAGTAAAACCGTTTTGCACCTGTGGGCCCATTGATTGTTGCCATTTGCCACCAGAGATATTATAATTGTTTCCTTTCATTATCCAATCAATCCCTTTAGTTCTGCTTATAGGCATCAGGACAATGGGCTGCTTGAAATTCAAGTCATAGTCGGTCATCAGCAAAATTGCTTCCTGACATTACCATGATTACGGCAAACAAGAAATTAAAGATGGGCCCTCTGTACAGCTGTTCTGTCTTACTTACCGTTTTATTAAATTAATGATGTTGTTTAACCCTAAAAAGACTGGGCTATTTTGAACCTTAAAAAAACTGGGGGGGGGCTAAAAGGGCCCCCCCCTAAGATCTCGGCAACCAAAACTCTGATCGACTCCAAATTTGGCATCGTGATAGATGTCCATAAGGTCTACAATATTACGTAGTAAAAAAAATAATAATAATAATTAGTAAAGAAGATGATAATGGAAATTTTGTTGTACTCCATATTAGGATATTTGATTATGATATTACATTAGTATCTTTGTATGGTCCCAACACTGACAGTCCCCTTTTTTATGGTCAGATAGAAAAATGTATATTGGAATTTGAAAACCCATTTACTATTATTTGTGGTGATTGGAATCTGGTACAGGATTTTGATTTAGACACTTACAATTATATTCGCATTAATAACCCATTGGCAAAAAATAGAGTTAGTCATTTAAAACAGAATTTAAATTTGATTGATCCTTGGAGAGAATTGTATCCTTTAAAAAAAAGTTTTTCTTGGCGACAGCCAAATCCGGTAAAAATGGCAAGATTGGATTTTTTTCTTGTTACAAAAGAATTAATGTCAGTTATAGATAAATTGAAAATATTACCAGGATATAGGACAGACCATTCATTAGTATGCTTGTCTTTGAATTTAGAAAAGATACATACAGGTAAAGGTTATTGGAAATTTAATAATTCGTTGTTGAAAGATGAAGAATATGTACAGAAAGTTAAACATGTAATTAAAGAGAATATTGTAATGTATTCGGTGGATGAAGTGTCTTATGATGAATTAGACTTAGATAAATGTAACTTTGAAAATTATAGATTTTCTATAGATGATCAGTTATTTTTTAATACATTATTAATGATGATAAGAGGTGAGACAATATCATATTCAAGTATGAAAAGAAAACGGTGTATGAAAAATGAAACTAAATTAGAAAAAGAAATTAGTGATTTAGAAAATAAGATTATTTATGTTTTAGATAATAAAGATATTATTGAAGAATTGGAAGATAAAAAAAATAGTTTGGAAGATTTAAGAAAACAAAAAGTCGATGACGCAATTCTTCGTTCAAAGTTACAATGGATGGAGTTTGGTGAAAAACCCTCAAAGTTCTTTTTGAACTTAGAAAAACAAAATCGTATTAATAGACAAATTAAAACACTGATTGATGATCAAGGTAATACAATTCAAAATCCAAATGTTTCATTTGAAGTACATCGTTTTTACTCTAAATTATATAAGCATAAACCTGTATCCGACTTTGATTGGGATCTTTTTCAATCAAGAAACATCCCGAAATTGAATGTGCAGATGAAAGATTCTTTAGAAGGTCATTTGGTAATTGACGAGGTTTTTCAAGTTATTACAAATATGAAAAATAATAAATCTCCAGGAATGGATGGTTTTACAGTTGAATTTTTAAAGTTTTTTTGGGGCAGTATAAAGTATTTTTTACTTCGATCATTGAATTATGCATATTTTAATGGTCATATGACTGAAGCGCATAAAATGGGAGTGATTACATTAATACCAAAAGGAAATAAAGATAGAAAATTGTTATCAAACTGGAGACCTATTTCTTTATTAAATGTTATATATAAAATAGCTTCATCTTGTATTGCAAACCGGATTAAACAAATATTACCTTTTGTGATTAATGAAAGTCAAAAGGGTTTCATGTCTGGACGATTTATTGGGGAAAATATACGTCTTTTGTTTGATTTGATGTTATACACGGATTTAAATGATATTCCTGGACTTTTGTTGATAATAGATTTTGAAAAAGCCTTCGACTCAATATCACACGACTTTATTTTTCAGGCTCTGGACTTTTTTAATTTTGGTGATTCAATAAAATCATGGATTAAACTTTTTTATGAGAATGCATCGTCATGCGCTATGGTCAATGGTCATATGACAAACAGATTTAATATAGAAAGAGGATGTCGTCAAGGTGACCCTCTGTCTCCATACATTTTTCTTTTATGTGCAGAAATATTAAGTATAATGGTAAGAAAATGTGATGGTATAAATGGGATAAAAATAGCAAATGTTCAGCACAAAATAATTCAGTATGCTGATGATACTCTAATTACTTTAGATGGTACAGAAGATGATTTGAAGAAAACGATAGAAATTTTAAATACTTTTGAAGCTGCATCAGGGTTGAGTTTAAATAAACACAAAACTAAAGTAATGTGGATAGGGAGATATAAAGAAAGGAAAGATTCTTTGTGTACGGAAGAAAATTTAGATTGGGTTTTTGATGGTTATTTTAAATATTTAGGCATCGATTTCTCGGGTGACTTGCACGATATGGTTGATCATAATTTTTATACACAAATTTTACATATTAACTCTCAAATGACTCTCTGGTTGAAAAGATCGTTAACAGTGTTTGGTAGAATAATAGTTGTAAAATCCTTATTAGTATCAAAGTTAAATTATTTATTTTTATCATTACCGAACCCCTCTGATGAAATTATGAAATTATTACAAAAGTCATTTTTTGAATTTATTTGGAATCATAAACCTGACAAAATAAGTAGGAAACAAATGATACAACCCTATCATTTGGGAGGAGCCAAAATGATAGATATATACTCACATGTTCATTCATTGAAAATATCATGGATGAGAAGATACTTTTTTGGTAATATAGATTCTTTTATTGATAATTTAATGCATACATTTATGCCCAAAAATTGTCAATTGAACCCTACTTTTGGTGATGTTCACTTTTTAAGATTGTCAATAGGTGCAACTAACCCTTTTTGGAAAAATGTTTTTTTGGCTTATAGTATTTTACAATCTAAAAGTTTTCGCGATATATCTTGTCAGCCTCTATGGTTTAATAGTCATATTCAGGTGAATAACGTGTGTGTATTTTATAGTTCTTGGTACGAAAAGGGTATAATATGTATTAACGATTTGTTAGATGAAGATGGAACTTTTTTGTCACTCAATGAATTTAAATTGAAATATCAAATTACAGTTAATTTTTTGCAATACTTTGGCCTATGTGAAGCTATTAAATCTGGTTTCAATAACCGTTGTGGTATTTTTGTGAAAATGGAACAGCCTTTAAGATTAGATTTAATTTCCCTTATTTGTCAATTTCGAAAAGGATGCTCGCATATATATGCTTTATTATTACAACAAAAAAGGGAAGAATGTAAAAGCTATACAAAATGGAAAAGGTTTTTTAATATTGATGAATCCATATGGCAGAAGTATTGTGCTCTTGCATTTAATTGTTCTATTGATGTTAATTTACGTTGGTTTCAATTTACAATATTACATAGAATTTTGTTTACAAACGACATATTGTTTAAATTGAACATGGTTGAAACTGAATTATGTTCCTTTTGTAATGCTCATACTGAAACAATTACTCATTTATTTTGTGATTGTCAATTTGTTAAAATTATATGGGCAAAACTAGAAAGATGGATTAACATAAGTGCTGGTTGTAACATACATTTTACAAATGAAAATATATTGTTTGGATTAAGAGGTTTAAATAATAGAGCAATAAACTGTTTATTGTTCGTTAGTAAGCAAATAATATTTCGAAGTAAACTAGTGAATAAAATACCTGTATTTTCTCAGTTTAAATCAGCTTCAATTTCATATTATAAAAATGAAAAATATATATTTAGTTTGAAAGGTCATGGTAAATACTTTGATAAAGAATGGTTTTCCTTGAGAAGTATGTTTTCTGATATTGTTTAATTAGTTATATTTATACAAAGAAATTATACGACGGTTCATTTATGGTTCATTTATTGTTATTGTTATGATATGCTTGTAAATGTCATGCTATGTTTAATTTTGTTTTACTTATACCAATAAATGCCCTGTGGAGGGGAAAAAAAAAAAAAAAAAAAAAAAATAATTAGAATATGCTAATTAGAGCTAATTAATTATGCGAAAATTGTATTTGTTTGTATTTTTCGTAGTTTTCTCGGCAATTGAAACTCCAATCAACTCCAAATTTGGCATGGTGATAGATGTCCATGAGCCATTCAATATTGCATAGTTAAATTGTTTGTTCTAATTATAATATGCTAATTAGAGCTAATTAATTATGCGAAAATTGCATTTCTTATGTATTTCTTTGTTTTTTCGACTTATGTTTTTATTGTTTTTTTCAATGGAAATAATTATTGACCATTATTCAACCATTTTTAGCCCCAAATTAAATGATTGCAGTGATTAGAATGAAAAATAATGAAGATTTTGTCTTTTCTAGGAAAAAATCAATTTCCATAGGATTTGTACACAAATCACAAAATTTAGCGATTTTCAGGCCGACGCTCAATTACAAAAGGTCACGTGACTTTAGTACGGTATACCCGGTCGTCGCAAATTTGGTCTCAAAAGTTGCGCAAGACTTCAATGAAAAAACTCATAAAGTCCCGCGGCAATACCTGCGCGCGTTGCGGAATTATCGCGAAAATAGAGGAGGGGGGGGCTAAATCAGCCCCCCCCCCAGTCTTTTTAGGGTTAAAGAAGGAAACAGAAGGAATCTTACAATGCAATGACACAAACTAATTATAATGTAGCAATAAGAATATGATCATTCAAAGTTTAGTTGCAGAACTTTTTGTGAGGTCTTTATATAATTGCCTTACATTCTTAATTTTACAGATAGTACTGTCATCCCTTCAAAATGAAATGAGAAGCCCAGGGTTCGTTGAAGGGATGAAGAAGCAGGTGGAAAGGCGACAAATAAAGAGGGTAAGTTGGCAAGGAATATGAACCATGCCTTAAAGGGATAGATGAGTTTTGGTAAAGAGAGTACAGTTTTGGTCAAACTGAATTTTAGTAACCAAACCCTGCACAATTACATCACAAACTAATAGTTATAACTCCACCATGCTCGAAAGGAATTAAAAATTACAAATGAAGTAAAAAGCCTGTTATCATTAAAAAAGAGCCGTTAAAACTCAAGAGGGCGCTTTCTAAGAACTAATTGGTTTTAACCATTTAAAATAATATATTGTGCATGTGATGTTTTGTTGAAATAGTGATTAGATAATCAACCACTATTTAAAAACCTCTTTTGTAAATTTTTGAAAAGAGGAAGCATTAAAAAAAAAAAAATAACGGCTGGTTCAAAATTATCGAATAGTTGTGGGGCCCCACAATTATTACAAATGGTTATGTTTATGGATATTTCAGCCATTTCTGGGCCGATTTTGATCAAGTAAAGTTTATTCTGTTATTAAAATTGTATGCTCTTTCAAATTTGACACTCAGTTTTTCATTATCTCACAAAAAAATTATTGTGTGTAACGCTCTCTATACCAAAACTTAACTATTCCTTTAATTTATGTGAGAAACCATGGTCCCTGGAATATGCATGCATTGCTGTGAATTACAGAGGCTCTTGCATTTTCTGTTTAGATTTTAAACCATTTGCCCTTTTCAATGAGTTACCTTGATCTCAGTTCATGTAATTCTCTCTATTGCTGTTCAGCTACAATCTCAATAATGTATTTATGGTGCTGTCACACTGAACAGTGCTTGCCCAGCAATAGCACTACAATTGGAGACTTATATGGAACCTGTCCATAGGGGTCTGGCCATTTTTCTTGTTTCCTTTAATTGATCACTATACATAGATTTTACTCCAGCTGTCATCATCCCCCCCCCCCCCCCCCACACACAAAAAAAGCCTGCTTCTGCGCTAGAAGGACAGGGCGAGGAAGGGGTCGAGGAGGCCAATCACAATCCCAGGCTCTACAGTTGCCCTGTCATCCCCTGTTTGCTGGCAGCTCTCAATAGGAAGACTCTCCAGAGGATAGTAGTGAATCCACTACATATGTAGGCCTATTGCGTATCCTCCAAGAGCCAACAAGCCAATAAAGACCTCAGACCTCTCTCGGATCGAGGGGGAATCAATGACTGAGTGATTAAACAAAAATGATAACATAATATAAAGACAGCTTTAAAGACAAACAAGTGAAGGATAAGATCTGGGCCCCGTTGCAGAAAGACATAGAATCAAAATTATAAGTCAGATATGCGCATTCAGAACTCATGATCTGACTCACAATCAAATGTAACTTCCAATTGATTGTATCTCTTTCTGCAACGGGGCCCTGGGATGACAAAGTGGAAGTGGAAGGCTACAATTGAGAAGCAAAGTTCTGTTGGCCAAATAACATTCCACCCGATTTTCACCTGACGAGCCCCCCCCCCCCCCCCCCCCCCCCCAAAAAAAAAAAAAAAAATTGAAATGGGGATGAAGGATTTGTTATCCCCTGCTCTGGCCATAAAATCTACACTGACAAAATCTGCGCCAGCAAATACTCCATTGACAAAATAAGTATTTCTATTAACACACTTTTTGTCATAAAATCTGTAAACTCTTCACAGAGCATTTGGCAGTTGGAATTTTGTTGCTGGAGCAATTACTGCCAGAGATTTTGATAACAGAACATTTCTCCGTGAGTTTGTTGTCAGAGCATTTGTCCTTGGAGATTTGGCCGCAGAGCAAGTATAACAGCATACATGTATGATTTGTGAATTAGAACACCAACTACCATGTCAATTACTTTATCAAAACAAAATTATTATTTGTATGTAATATGTCTATTGCTTATTACAAAATATTAAAGTATGACCAATGATTCTTGTACAGGAAAGGAAAAGAAGAAGTCGGCAGGAAGTATGGGACGACAGGGAGAAGACTCTTAGGCTACACAATGAACTGGTTGATGACAGCATGGCCAAAGCACTGCAAGTTAAACAAGATAAAGAAAAGGTAAACTTGCATTATAGGATATAATGCTCAACAGTGAGTTATTTAAATTACTTTACTTGCATCTAGCAGTTCAGAAACATTGGCCCGAATTCTCATCAGTGGCTCAACTTTAGTCAAGGTTCAACGTTAAACCAGGCACAACTGTTCCAGGCACAAAGTAAGTATTATATATAGAACAGTTGTACCAGGCACAAGTTTAGTCCCTCGCTCAGGTTAAAGGGTTCCACCACCCTAAAATAATATTCTTACAAATGAAAGGGAACATCTTTAGTAGTCCATTCCACCAACAAGCTCAGAAAATACGTTTCCGGAAACAAATTATATAACTGGAAAACGCATCACCATACTAAAGCATGCGTTCATTAGAATATAATACAATACTTGGTACTTAAATCCTTTTTTTAGAAATTACCACTTTGTCCACTTTTTCATGGAATGGCCCATTTGATACACATTGTACTGTCAAAGAAACTTTAATACATACCATGGTAAAAGTTGTGAAGAAGTCTTGGAATTCTTGCTGTAAATGTCATGGAAACTGATGTGAAAATAAATGTATGAATCATGATAAAGATGAAAACAACTTCTGCTTAAAACTGCTTAAAAATCTACTAAAAATTGCCAATGTAATAAAATTAGAGTTGTATAGAGCCTATCTTTCATTCCTAGCAGGATCTTCGTCAGGGCAGAAAACTCTGATAAAGATACATCTAGATCCTGATAAAAAATTAGAATGTTATTCTTTTGCCTTCTTTTGATTGTTGTTGTATGATTGTGTAGGAAGAGGCCTTGCAGAAGGAGGTGGACAACATCCTTGCTGAGGTGCACAAGAAGAAGCAAGATGTCAACAAGACCATGGACCTCCTCAGAGCACTGTCTAAGTTGAGAAGTCTGAGAAAGGAGGCTGCCGAGAAGAAAGGTACAGTCAAATATTGAAATCAACGCTGTAATATTCTAAATATCTACAGGACTTCCTGAAATGTTTTTGTTTGTTTGTGTCTCCTTTAAAAGGGTACCACCACCCAAAAATAATATTCTTACAAATGAAAGGTAACATCTTTAGTAGTCCATTCCATCAACAAGTTCACAAAAATATATTTCCAGAAAAAATATGTATAATTGGAAAACACATCACCATTCTAAAGCATGCGTTCATGGGTCTGCATGTACGAAGACTACTTTGTCCAGAGCGAACGAATCGTCTGGGACTTTATTTTCTCCAAATGTACGCGTGAATAGCATTGGAGCACTCGCAAATGTTTGGCCCGTACGGAACCAGGAAATAAAGTGGTTCCGTTAGTGGTTAATTAATTGCTTTGTTTATGAATTACACAACCCTTTCGACTTTGTATCCGCATATTAGATTGATTACGATTTGGTATGATCGTTTTTAGAAAGTGCGTGACCTTCTGTTAATTTGAATGCCAGTGTTGGGCTCAGATTTTAGGCAAATTTTCACTCTTAACACTAACACCAACACCAACACCATACTTGAAATTACCCAATGGACAAATGAGTAATTGTGTTGGAAGTATCCCTTAGGGAGTGGCATTTAGTTTCATGGTGTGTGTAAGTTCACTTGGGCCAATGATCTTGTGAAACTGTTATTTTCTACCCAGTATTATTTGTACTATCCATCATCAAGTGATCGCGGTAATTAATGAAGATATGATTTCCATACAGTTCAATGCGCAAGCTCTGAAAGTCATTCACTTATTGTGGTTTCTTTATATTGTAACAGGTTTCAGGGGCCCTGAGGACCTTGATGTCCTGTTTGAAGGGAAAGTGTGTGGTCTGGAGGAGATGGTGAATAGACAGAAGCTACTCTATGTAGAAGAGGAGAGAGCCCTTCAGGTATTACAGGCATTTCTTTATTGTAACAGGTTTCAGGGGCCCTGAGGACCTGGATGTCCTGTTTGAAGGGAAAGTGTGTGGTCTGGAGGAGATGGTGAATAGACAGAAGCTACTCTATGTAGAAGAAGAGAGAGCCCTTCAGGTATTACAGGCATTTCTTTATTGTAACAGGTTTCAGGGGCCCTGAGGACCTGGATGTCCTGTTTGAAGGCAAAGTGCGTGGTCTGGAGGAGATGGTGAATAGACAGAAGCTACTCTATGTAGAAGAGGAGAGAGCCCTTCAGGTATTACAGGCATTTCTTTATTGTAACGGGTTTCAGGGGCCCTGAGGACCTGGATGTCCTGTTTGAAGGGAAAGTGTGTGGTCTGGAGGAGATGGTGAATAGACAGAAGCTACTCTATGTAGAAGAGGAGAGAGCCCTTCAGGTATTACAGGCATTTCTTTATTGTAACGGGTTTCAGGGGCCCTGAGGACCTGGATGTCCTGTTTGAACGGAAAGTGTGTGGTCTGGAAGAGATGGTGAATAGACAGAAGCTACTCTATGTAGAAGAGGAGAGAGCCCTTCAGGTATTACAGGCATTTCTTTATTGTAACGGGTTTCAGGGGCCCTGAGGACCTGGATGTCCTGTTTGAAGGGAAAGTGTGTTGTCTGGAGGAGATGGTGAATAGACAGAAGCTACTCTATGTAGAAGAGGAGAGAGCCCTTCAGGTATTACAGGCATTTCTTTATTGTAACAGGTTTCAGGGGCCCTGAGGACCTGGATGTCCTGTTTGAAGGGAAGGTGTGTGGTCTGGAGGAGATGGTGAATAGACAGAAGCTACTCTATGTAGAAGAGGAGAGAGCCCTTCAGGTATTACAGGCATTTCTTTATTGTAACGGGTTGCAGGGGCCCTGAGGACCTGGATGTCCTGTTTGAAGGCAAAGTGCGTGGTCTGGAGGAGATGGTGAATAGACAGAAGCTACTCTATGTAGAAGAGGAGAGAGCCCTTCAGGTATTACAGGCATTTCTTTATCATCAGTTAAATTTAACAATGTTGAAAACACGCTCTGGATGTTCTGTTTGAAGGGAAAGTGTGTGGTCTGGAGGAAATGGTGAATAGACAGAAGCTACTCTGTGTAGAAGAAGAGAGAGCCCTTCAGGTATTACAGGCATTTCTTTATCATCAGTTAAATTTAACAATGTTGAAAACATGCTGGGGAATAGGGGACACATGGTCACATTATATCAAGAACCGATTAATGGATTGCCACTTAACTTGGTACCTGTACATGTATGTATCTTGCGGAGCCAATGAACTGATTTGATTTTGGAGACATGAGTAGTGGGTAATAATATCATAATATCAAAATAAATTGCCCAACTTTGCATTGTTAGAAACAGTAATGAGTTTTGATTGAATGGGGCTCACTTGCTGTTTGAATGTTATTGTTTTATAGGTAATGCTGGAGGAAGAACATGAAGAGACCAGAGAGAAAGAAAGACAGAAGAAGCAGAAGAAGGAGAGACAGCAAGTGGAGAATGCTTGGAAGGAGGAACTTCAGCTACTCTTTGGAGAGAGTAAGTATTTTGTTTGATTCCTTTTTAACTTAACTTGTTGCCTCTTCAATTTCTTGTTTTATTTTGGCTTTTAATTATTCAATGGCTCTGGTCATTCTTTAGTCAATAATTTATTTATATTTAGTTTGTAGTCCTCCACAAGGAAGTGGCTTGAGGCATTATTTGGGAGGGGGGGGGGGGGGGGGTTGTTCGTCTGTCTGCCTGTTATGGATGTCCAGTTCTAATTTTTGCAATATAATATTAATAAATCACTTATTGTGAGCAGTCAATCTAAACCGAACACAAAAAGTAACTACCCCCCTAAACAACAGCTCATAATGTCATAACCAAGAATCGTTTCAGGATTTCGCTTCGCCAAAATATTTTAAATGGTAGTTGGGAAAACAATATTATGCAATTAATGCATTTAACCACATGTGCCATACAAAAATAAAAATGGATTGAATTTCGATCAGCATTGTTTCCTAAACCATAATTAACGCATTCAGCCACTTGTGCTGTTTCACAACAATGTACAGGCATGCTCAAGCTCTTGTGACTTTTGAAAGTGGGTCATTTTGTCTTTTATCCATGCTCATTCAGCCATGAAGTAATGAATATCCGTGATTTTCACACAAAATGTTTATAACAACTGTATAAATATTGTGATAAAATTACAGCTAAAAAACAATTATAAGTCATGAAGTTATAAGCATTTATTTAGGGGGTAGTTACTTTTTATGCCTCCGCCAACGAAGTGGCCGGAGGCATTATGTTTTCGGGTTGTCCGTCCGTGCGTACGTACGTAATTTAAATTGCATTACATAAGCTGAGAGTTTTGAGCTGCTTTTTAAATGAGTATAAAGAATTAATTGATACACAATCATAATTATTTACGGTCTTTTATTTGTTTGATTGATTTCTATTATACAGTCACATTATTTCAAGCTCATCCTCCTCCATATCAACCCTTCCAGTGTGTATCAAATTGGATTTAATGTAACAACCAACACCCCTACCATATTCATTTATATCCTTTCGTTCAAAATAATAACCATTTATACCATTTTCTGCATCATCAATCAAATCATTCAACCACGTTTCACTTATTGCAAATATATCAAATGATTGTTCAAACAATAATAATTTGATATGATCTAGTTTCCCGTAAGACTCGTCACATTTAAGTGCGTTACCAACAAACCTCTTTTCATAGATTTTGGTTTAGAGTTCAAAGTACATGGAACATCAACATCAATTTCCATTTCATTGTCATTTTCTGTTTGAGTATCGTCATTAATCAGTATTTAATCAAAGTATGGCATTTAACGCAATAAACATATGTTACATGTCCATTTAGCGTTCGAGATTGTAGCTTTACCTGCAACATCAAGCTTGGTAGCCACCCTTCTCAAGGCTTTTGTCCAGCTCTGGCTGTTAGGTTGGAGATGTGTTTTGCCCAATTAAGTTTCCTGTCTACTTTGACTCCTAAGATGTCGAGCTCATCCACTTCAGTGAGTGAAGTGTTCCCAAAGTGAAGGTCTGCCTTTTGTTGGAGTTCTCTTCCAAGAGATGATCAAGGCTTTGCACTTGATTGGCTCAAATGTTACTTTCCACTTGTGAGCCCAAGACCATAGTCTCTGTTTAGGCTTGTTAATGTTGCCTCAGATTCGCCAGGGTATTGGATTTCACAGAACAGGGTGGAATTGTCTGCGTAAAGGTACAGGGTATTTTCACAGTTGACTCCAATATTGTCAATATTGTCAACAGAGAACAGTAGTGGGCCAAGTACATGATCCTTGGGGAACTGAAGCATTACTTGGTGAAGAACTTGATGTTTGTCTAGACCAGACAACTCTGATAGATAGATCACAGAGGTAGCTCTTAATCCAAATCAGTAGCTTGCCGGTAACCCCTTTGGCTTTCAGCTTGGATATTAGACCGCCGCACCAGTCTTTGTTAAATGCTCCTTTCATATCTAGCGCAATGAGATAAACTTCATTGCCTCTGTCAAGAGAGCTGGACCACTGCTGAGAGAGGATGGTGAAAATGTCAGCTGTGCTGTGGTAGGGTCTGAAACCAAACTGTCTGTCGGATATGAGTTGGTTTTATGGTGGATAGTTCTGGATCTGCTTCTGGACAACTGTTTCGATGACTTTGCTGATGTTGCTAAGAAGTGAGGTGGGTCGGTACATGTTGGGATCAGCCTTTGAGTCCCTTATGTGGATTGGTATGACCTGAGCAGTCTTCTACTTGCTAACACTCTATGAGAGAAGCAGAGCTCGAAATCGGCAGCTGAGAGGTCTTGATAATTCAGCGCTACATTCCCTCAGTACTCTAGGAATGTTGTCCGGGCAAGTAGCTTTATTAGGGTTCAGCTTCCTCAGGAGTCTCTTGATGTCCTGAGCCTCAAACACAATTTTGTCACTGGATGTAAAACTAACCAAAACACTCACCCCAAAATTAAAAAAGAACCATAATTCTTATATTACCTTACGGTGCTCTATAAATCAAATGTATATAAAGCATTATTATCATTTGACTGTGCACAGTTTAATTTCTCTGTTTTTTAAATTTGTATTTGTTTACCAATTTGCAGCTGAAAGGATAGAGCTTGGACACCCACTCTTCATGTCCCGTCAGTTCTACATGCAGGGGGAGTATGACACGCAGGCACTTATTAATATCAGGTGAGATGTCTACACTAATCTTAGCCGCTAACAACATTTAAACAAATCTGACATACCTATTAGATTCGATGTTCATGAGGTCAAAGGTAAAAACTCACAGGGCTCATTAAATGCAAAAATAGCTTGCTATCACAATAAACTAATAGATTTGGGGGTTTACAGATTTCCACCGAACCTACATGTAGTACCTCTATGTATCTTGAGGAGCCAATGAACTGATTAGATTTTGAGGTTGTATCTCAAGAACCAATTGACAGATTATTACCAAAATTTGTAATTATGTACAGTATTTGATATATCTACAATATATATATAAGATAATGACGTCATAATGAAGGTACATTGAGCATTCCTATTGGTTGATTCCTGATGCGTAATCCGGTATAGTGAATGTTGCTACCCGGTAATGTGCACTATAACATCAATTTATGCACGCTATGTGTGTACAAATTTCCCATAGAGAGCCAAACGAGCCATGCAGGGGATGGCCTTGGAGTGCGTAATATGTGCAAATGCGCTTGTTCTTGAATGGGAAAAATGCTCAAAGCGGGCAATTATTTTTAACACGAGCTAGCGCTTGTACAAAGTACGCAGGGCCTTCGATGGCTGGAGGGAACACTCACAATTTGAGCAAGGTGAATTTGTGTTTATCAAATGTGATCAAAAAATCAGTTCCTCAAAATAATTATCTTATATAACAAATAGTACATGCTTCTTGTTATTAAATAGTTTTAAGTAGTTTTAGTGGCCCGATCAGGCCATTAACATTTCTGTGTCAACTACGAGAGAAAATGTTATTCCAAGTGTGTAAAGCGCAAGTTTTGTATTTATTATTATTTTTATTCAATTCTGTGCTATTATCCTGCAAGTACGTGCGCATTTATATAAATCTCTATGTACATGTAGGCAATTATCATTTGTTTTTTCCTCTCAATCCATCTTATCTTCTTTGGGCTAGAATATATCATTAACTTTGTAGACCTTTCTGGTTGTTTTATTTTCTGTGTCTCTGTTTAATCAATTGTTCTCATTCTCTTTCCCCTTTGAATCCTTTTCTTTTTTTTAAATGTTGATTCCTCTTAAATTTTTACTTTCTATTTAGTCTTCCCTTCTTTAAATTTTTTTATCTCGTGCCAAATATCAACATTTGAAATTCTGCGATTTCTCATGAAAATAAATATTATGAATAATACACTGAGGAATAAAAAGACAAAGACAAAGTTACATTTTATTTCTTTCAAAACAAGAAAATTGAGATCAATTTTCTGAGTTAGTTTTAGTATTTGGAAAAGGAACAACAACAAATAATATAAGAATTAGCAACTAAATATGACTGTGAGGGGTTATGGGCACGTCCAAATTTGTAGAGTAAACAAATGATATTGACCTTTTTTTTTAAAGAAGAATATTTAATGTTTTTTATTGTTTTTCAGGCCAGTAAAATTCTTGTTTGGGCCTGTAAAATAAAAAAAAATTGTGAATTTACTGGCCGGAATGGGCCATTAGAAAAGAATGTAAGTGTGGAGCCCTGTGTAAATGCAATAATCTGACTGATTTGTATGTTTCTCTCGCCCTACCCAGACGCCAGTGGGATGCTTTTCTTGTACCAGAGAGAGACCCACAAGGTTCAAGCATTCCCTTGTCATGGGTCCTACCACAGAAGCCAGCAAATCACATCTGGGAAACTGCTTTAGAAGATACACCCGGTACATGATTGAGGGACAACTCTACCGTCAAAGTTCTCCTTTCTGGTTCATACCCTAAAGCCAGCAAATCTCATTTGGGAAACCGCTTTGAAGGAGTCCACCTGCAAAATAAGGAAAGGACTACTGTAGACATGGTATTAAATATTCGCGACGCATTCATTTTTTTTGTCGAGTGCGAATTCTAAAACCATGAAAATATATGCGTGATTTTCAGTGGGTATTCTGAGTGTGTGAAGAATGAATATGGAGCGTACAGTGCCTCATGCATTGGTGTGTGTGCGACTGTATAAACTCTGAATTTTAGCGCATGCAGTACCTATCCACATCTAGTGCGCATGATGTACTATTGGAGCTTCATGATTCAATTTCCTTTCACATTAAAATATGTTTGTGAATGTTGCTTGTGTTCCTTTTGGAAAGGAAAAATTAATGATCACTTGCTCAGCACAAAAATTTAAGGACCTGCGAATGTGTTTTTGTGCTACCCAGGGCGAAATATTAATCGTGAATATAACCACATTTACAGTACCGACTGTTTTCCTGGGATTTATATTAAATGAGAGGAAAATGAATAAAACTATCTTCTCCCAGTAGTTCTAAATCCTTGTACATGCCTCTAAAGTTTTCCAATTTTACTTTGCAAAATACAAAAACATGTATTTAGCATCTTGTCATTGGTGATCAGACAAACAAGCTCCTCATCATTCCTCTTTCCAGGGTTGCAGTCGCATTTGTAAAAATGCATTCACTTGTTTATTGATACTCTGATATGAAATATTCCTTTTTTTGTAAGAGAAGTAATATGTAGCTAAACTAACAGTATCTCCATGCATAATCTGACATAAAGCAACAATATTTTTCATAATAGAACCTAGATAATGCTACAAATGAAACAAAAATTATGAATAGATGCACTTTATACACATGGAGACAATATAACAGTTTGAATTACCGGTAGACCCTGTGTAGTGAAACACAGTAAAATGGCGTGTATACAAAGTCCTATGAATGAAACTTAACAATATCCACGTAAAGAGGGTGACAATAAAACCCACTTCCGGTTTCTGAAAAGGCTATCATATATGATGTTTGAATGCATTTCTCAGGGCTTTTTATGCTGGATTCATATTGAGAAGACCATAAAGATATGATATACATGTACATGTAGCTAAACAAAAATAATAATTGACATTTTTTGTTTTTGTACTAGTACTACTTGATGTGAATTTAAAGTAGATTATTTATTTCAAAAATACATGGGAGGTGAAAGGTAACTATCATGATGAGAGATATCGCCTGAAAGCCATCTTTTTCATGTGGATAATGTGTCATTATATTTGTTTGTCCACCTCACATTCATCAAACAATTATCAACGTTTTCTATTACCTTTCATGCTTAGTTGCCATCATTGATTAAATGTCACAGTTATTTGAAGCTCATCAACACAATAAATAGCTGCATGTATCCTCCATTTTTGTATCTTTATCTTTTGATAACAGACCTTTGCACAAAGTGTTGCAATCGATTGTAATGTTGCAGTTACCGTAAATCTCTGTCTGTTGAGGAATGCTACTATTGGCAGTAAGCTTTAAAAGAAGACTTTATTGACGAATTTAAAAACAAAAATGTTGTTCTGTATACCCTCAAAGGTTGATCTCCACAAAAATTTCAAATGTATAACCTCCAATAAAGTCTGCATTTGTTTTTTTCAAAAGTACCTGTTTTTGTGTTTACATATTATGCTAATGAACTCATCTGCTCGGATGTCGTGACGTCATTTAAGCAGAACTATGATTGTGTGCTCGCTTTACGTACACGCATGACCTCTGTACTCTGTTGTTCGCGCACAATTATCCATTGTGAACTGCTGTGCCGTATCGAACTTGAATACGCCAAAGCTCGGACAAGGGTGTATACGCAAAATTTGATTTCTTGGCCTGAACAAACTGGTCCATTTTTTTAAGCAACAGAATCTTGTTTGTTAGGTCAATTGATTAACTAAGAATTGCGAAGAAAACGAGGTAAATTACTTTCTCTCACGTTTTGTGTCTGTTTATGTAGTGCGTGTGCTCCATAAACGGGGGTCTATGAGGGTACATGCGGAGTTACCAATTTGATAAAGATTGTATAAAGTATACCACCACATTTCTGGTAATTTTATTGTTGATAATGCGGATATTATTTGTAATGTTCTTGTCTATTTTTGTAGCGAGCAGATAGGAAGAAAATAAAGAATTAATGTATTTATATTTCATGTATGGTTTTACTTAGTACAGTGATTTTCACGAGAAACGTATATTATTGCATCCCTGACGTAATGGATTTTGAGGCTCGTTCCATTACTCGTTGATTATTTATGATTAAAAAAAATCTAATATGGGAAAAGTTAAAGGTTTCAAATGATTTATTTGTATGGAATGGTTTTCTAAAATTATGATTTGAATTATCAAAGTAGTGCATTTCCTAATAAAGTCTTCTTTTAACAAGAGCCTAGACCCATGTCACATGTGTTCCAACAGCAATACAGGGTGACACAAAACAAAAATCACCAAAAAACAACATAAGACGTACCCCCCCACTTCGGCATTTTTCCGGCGCAAAAAAAAAGTATGTCTTATACACAGAGATTTATGGTAATCGCAAGTCAGAACATGTGACTTAAAAGTTCAAATACAGTATTTTCTGACTTTCAATTAATTGTAACTTTACAATGGATTGCAACTCTTTGTGCAATACTCCCTGGCCTATTTGACTGTGAAACATAATGCATGAATAGTTTACATCTTAATTCTATATAAACCTGATATCAAGCTGATTTTTTTTTCTTCCATTTGATATATAATGTACAATTCATCATATATTAATATGAAATATTTCAATTTGAACAACTGTCCTCTTTATTTTGTGCCGAGTATCTTATGTGATAGAAAGGAAAAATATGCTTCTTAAAGGGATAGTCAAGTTTTGGTATAGAGGGCGCTACACAAAATATTTGTTTGTGAGATACTGAAAAACTGAGTGTCAAATATGAAAGAGAATACAATTTTCATGACAGAAAAAACTATTTGATCAAAATCGGTTCAGAAATGGCTGAAATATCCATAAACATTTGTAATAATTGTGGGGCCCCACAATTATTTGGTAATTTTGAACCAGCCGTTCATTTTTTTTTTAAATGCTTCCTCTTTTCAAAAATGTATGAAAGGTGTTTTTGAATAGTTGTTGATTATCTCTCTATCTATTGACTATTTCAACAAAACATAACATGCACAATGTTTTATTTTAAATGGTTGAAACAAATAAGTTTTTAGAGAGCGCCCTCTTTTAACAGCTCCTTTTGAATTAATTAACAGGCTTTTTACTTAGTCAATTGTTCCTTTCGAGCATGGTGGAGTTATAACTATCAGTTTGTAATGTAATGGTGCAGGTTTTGGTTACTGAAATTCAGTTTGACCAAAACTGTACTCTCTTTACCAAAACTCAACTATCCGTTTAAGTTCAAGTAATGCATGTTTTGAAAATAACATGTTGTTGACATCTGTTGAAACTGAAGAACAGTTGATAAAATGTGTATTTCTGTGATCTAATATGTCCATTGAGTAATGTGTGAACTGTGGAAATTCTATGATGAATGAATGTCATATGACTGAGTCGTGAGGGAAATGCAATGTGATGTTTGCTAACTCTTTGTACACAGTTAAACATCTCCCATGGAGAAAGATCAAATCCGAACACTTCAGTTATAAATATATTTTTAACGAAGGAGAAATTTAGAAAACCAAAACCTAACCTCTAACCCTAATCCTCACCTCTATAACCCTAATCATAATCCCTAATCATAATCATAAGCCCCAAAATTATGATTTTTTTTTTTAGTAGATCAAATGGAAGTAGACCAAATGGTTGTAGACCAATCGGCAAGTTACCGATTCATGGTACCTGTATTTACAGAGCGTATAAAAAATTTTTTTTTCTATAGCTCAGTCGGTAAGAGCACCGGTCTAGCAATCCGGAGGTCTCGGGTTCAAATCCCATTGGTGGATGTCCGTCGGCGCGAATGTTCAATAACAATGTACTCGGTCATGCATGATCAGTGAATGTATTAATTTTAAGAAATCAAATGATTAGCCAAACTTGAAAAAAGTGGGTTTTGCACCAGCAATGAGTGGCACTGCTGCTTCTGGAAAGGTAACAATGAAAGCTAACTAGTTACTCTTTACATCTACAGTATATTACATTTATGGTATAAAAATATCTTATTTTGAAATAATTGACCTTTGAACTTTTAGTACCTTTTTTTATACGCTCTGTATATTGGGGAGCCAACAAACTGGTCAGATTTGAATTTAAAGTAGATTATTTAGTTCAAAAATACACGGGAGGCAAAAGCTAACTATCATAATAAGAGATATCACTTGAAAGCCATCTATTTTATGTTTGAACTAGAGTTACCTGGAGATAGGACAGGTTAAAAATAACTGCCCTATAAAGTGTGAGTAAAACAAAACAAAACCAGACTTTAATAGTGTATAAATACACAATTTTAAACATATATGTTGACATTGTATGTACAAACTTGGGAAGTTGCCGCTGTACCATAATTCAGTAGTAAACAACATGGAAACATTGCGCGTGTTTTGATTGCATTTGCGCTACCAAAATCAGAAAAATATGCTGCCGCAAGGCACACAAGCACGTGCATATGAGCATAATACAGTCGCTGTATGTGTTTACAGTATGTCTAAAAAAGAATGGTACATGTATGTCAGGGAAAAAAAATATTAAAATATGATACAAACAGACTAAGGCCTTGATCACAACAGGCTGCGATGAGACAATAGAAGTTATGAAGGGCAGATCATGTCAAAATGGAATGCAAATTTTGCAATAACTTTGATCTATTCATATAGTATTACATTTCGTCTAAAATAAGAATAGAATTCGGGTCAAAGGATCAAAGCAATGTAATACTATTTATGTCATATTCAAGTAAACTGATATCAGGATTATTCGAGCAAACTTATTCACTTTCATCACGGTAATGCTGTCAAATAGAATATACATGTAGCTGGCAAGTGTACAGTTGTGTTGGGTGTTGCAGTTTATCATAATTCTCACTCAATTTTATGCAATTATAACAACGACAAAGTAGAGTAGTAATTGGCATATCTACATGTATATATTTCATTTATTAGTATCATATTAAATCATTTGTCTATACATATAATTTACAGAATGAAAAGCAATATTTACAAAGTAACTGAAATATAATAGGAAGTTAACATACATTTATAGGGAAAAAACAAAGAAACTGCAAAGTAAACATTGAAAAATAAGTACATTATACAATATGAATATGAAAAAGATAAAATGAAGTTGACATTCATTAAATTAACCTTGATATGTATGTGTGTGTGTATTCAATGGCTGGAATTCTCATGAGCTAATTTTAAAGGGGACCACCAGGCAAAGAACAACACATTATTATATGTTTTGGTACCGTTTCGTGATATCAAATAGATACCCAACATTTCACAAAGGGTTGTGTAACTCATAAACAAAGCAATTAATTTCCACCACTTCCGGAACCACTACTATTTCCTGGTTCCATACGGGCCAACCATTTGCGAGTGCGCCAATGCTATTCACGCGTACGTTTGTAGACAATAGATTCCCAGGCGATTCGTTCGCTCTGCACACATTAGTCTTCGCAATTCAGACCGCATGAACGCATGCTTTAGAATGGTGATGCATTTTCCAATTTTTTTCTTTTTTTCTGGAAATGTATTTTTGTGAACTTGTTGATGGAATGGAATACTAAAGATGTTACCTTTCTTTAATAAGAATATTATTTTTGGGTGGTGGTACCCTTTAACTCCCGGTTTTATGGAGGCGGGTAGCGCTACAAGCAATGTGTGCTCATCCTACACAGATACAAAACTCTAACACTAAATTGGCAGGGAGAAGTGTTTAAAGGGTACCACCACCCAAAGATAATATTCTTATAAATAAAAGGTAACATCTTTAGGAGTCCATTCCATCAACAAGTTCAGAAAAATATGTTTCCAGAAAAAAAATATAATTGGAAAACGCATCACCATTCTAAAGCATGCGTTCATGGGTCTGCATGTACAAAGACTACCTTCGTCCAGAGCGAACGAATCGTCCGGGATTCTATTGTCTCCAAACGTACGCGTGAATAGAATTGGCGCACTCGCAAATTTTTGGCGCATACGGAACCATGAAATTATTATGGTTCCGTAGGTGGTAATTAATTGCATTGTTTATGAATTACACAACCCTTTGCAAAATATTGGGTATCTATTTAATATCACAAAACGGTACCAGGACATATAATTATGTGTTCTTTGCCTGGTGGTCCCCTTTAAAGTATGACAAAAACTGACATTTATTGGTTTGTCTGGAATATATGGACTCATTTTAAGGGTGGTGGGTAGCTCCAGAAAAACAGCGCTGTTGGATGTAGAAAGTGCTTACTAAATGTAGAAAAAGTGACTGGTGGTTAATGAGTTCACCCAGCATTCTATAAAACAGTGGGCTACATTTAATGTTGCAACATTTCATATAAGAAAAGCAGACACTTATGAATGACAGCCTCGACATAAAACACTCGCTCCTCCAAACAAAAGGAGACTTTATTGTCAAATCAAATTTGATGCATTTTGCAAGATTTCGCTTTTGATTTTGCCCCGTATTCAGGTGCAATGCACATTCCATGGTTACATAATCATTACAATTGAGGCATCAATGTAAAGGGGAATAAACAAGCTTTCCAATGATACACAATTAATAGAAGGATTAAATGAGAACTTACCATTTAAAATGTAATCCTTATTGAGTAAGTTGATGGGAGATGGTACATAGCCCAATGAACCAGGAAAACAGCAAGTCTCACATCTAGTCCTCGAACTACTCTTTAGTATATGAAGAGTTTATATGAAACATTTATTAAAAAAAAAAAATTGAACAAACATTTTTTATTGTAGCTAAAAGTATTGGGAAACGCCCCGCACACACTAAATGAAATCACCTACAATGTGAAAGAATTATCATAACTAATATGTTAATGGAAAGATTTTGAAAAAAATCTGAGCAGTTCAAAATAAAATAAAAATATAATAGGCACCTACGTTAAAATGCAAACGCATTGTACACTGCATGTAAAAGCTGTGTGGACAGACAGTGAAATGTTGGCCTAATCTGCATTTGACGATACCAAGGTTTAGAATTTACCACAAAAGCCCCTTTTTATATGTATTTCAACAATATTGATCATTAGTTTCCTAATGGTGATATTTGGCTTTAAAGGAAACTGTGTGGAGTGTTATTACCAAAAACAAATTTGTAACTTTAAGTTGTACATGAGAATTACCACCTCTCCATGCCTACTACAAATTATTCAAACTAGTTAGTGCTGGTATATACTATTTCCTCTTGTCAAACTCCTCAAATATCATAATTTTGTTTGTGTGTATAAAATCCTGATTTCTTCTGATATTCAAAAAATGCCAGCAACTAAACCAGTTATTTTTGGCAAATCTGCTCAATGACTGCATCTACTAAAGCAAGACTCAAAACTTGGCAATTGATTCACTAAATAAAGTGATACAAAAATGAATGTAACACAATGCAGAATAATAAACTATACAAACTCTTCAAAAACTTAAAATGAGTATTAAACAGAGATTAGAAATCTGTATACAAGACACTTCAATCAGGAAATAGTACATTTTTCTTCTTCTAAAGTGCGATTAAAGTGATCCATTAACTTTGTACAATTCAAGCAAACTCACTTGGAGCTTAATATACACTTCTCTTGTACCTTGTTGTTTGGCTTATGGTAACAGAATAATGAAATATATGTAGATATTGATTTTTAAAATGTCTCCTTAAAGGGGACCACCAGGCAAAGAACAGCACATAATTATATGTTTTGGTACTGTTGTGTGATATCAAATAGATACCCAACATTTTGCAAAGGGTTGTGTAATTCATAATCAACGCAATTAATTACCACCACTTACGGAACAAGACAACAAAGTTACTAGATCCCTTTAAAATGTGGAGAATTATAAAAACACTTATTAACAAAAAACATCTATATAAGTCGTTCAAACAAAAAGGAGCAAACAAAATAATAACAGTTGTTTTGTAAACAAATAAATATTGAATACCAATTTAAATGGAAGTCTTCACATTAATTAATAGTTTTCAAATATAAAGTAAACATTATGAAAAAGGGAAAATTTTATAAATTAAATATAAAGACCATTTCTGTACAAATGTCACACTTTTATATGCAGCAGGGGGTACTTATGTTGTTGTTAAGGTTTGTCATGGTAGCCAGATCAAAATGTAAAGAAAAGACAAGACTGAAAATAAGTTAGAGATACATGTAGTGATGACGCAATTCCATAAAAAGAAAGTCTTCACATTTAGGTGTTCTAGGAGGCACTGTAATTGAACAACAAAATGACCTTTTGTATAGATTTAAAGGGGAATTCCAGGCCAGATTTAGTTATTGTCTAAGAGAATAAGGAGAATGTGAGGAATAATTGGTGAAAAATTGAGAATAAAAACAGACAAGTAACAAGAGGGTTATACCTATTTGAACATCATGTCGAGGTGAACGCTCCTTCCGAAATTGCCGCCTTTTGCAACATCACTGATGAGCAACTCGACATATGATTTGTACATGAAAATCTACTTATTTCTCATTTTAGTTGCTAAAATGAATGTTCTTCTGCTTGTTGTCATGAATTCACAAAGGAATAACGATGGGCCAAGTATTTTGGCATCTTTAAGCTTATAAAATTGCTTTGTACTTAAGACAATACAATATTTGTAAGAATTTGCATGTACAAATCGAAATGGCAGCAGCTCGCAAATGACGTCACTATCGTTTGTCAACGCCACACATGAATCGGAACAAAGTTCAACCTGACACAAATTCATTGTTTTTCTACCATTTTGAATCAGATTTTTGTTCACTCCATTTCAAAGCAAACAATCTTATTTCTGGGGTGGAATTCCCCTGGTTTGTCCCTCTTGCATATCTAACAAAAATAAGTCTGCTAAACCATTTCATTGATTATAAACCGAACAAAACTAGTTACTACCCCCCTAAACAGTTAACTGTTCATAATTTCATAACCAAGAATGGTTTCAAGATTTCGTCTCGCCAAAATATGTAGTTAGGAAAACAATGTGTAAGAATACCATTATTCCATGGTTGAGTAAGCGCACATTAAAGAGAATATTGTCATATTTCAAAATTCACAAAAATGATTTTTGCAGTTTATTGTGTATTGAGAAATTTCAAATAGCACTGTTGTACAAATGCAATTAATGCATTTAACCACATGTGAAATTAGAAGAATAAAAATGGATGGAATATCAAACAGCATTGTTTCACAAACCATAATCAATGCATCAAGTCAGTAGTCACCATGTGCTGTTTCACAACAATGTACAGGCATGCGCAAGTTCTTTTGACTTTTGAAATTGGGGATTTTGTCTTTAATCTTTGCTCATTCAACCATGAAGCAATTCACTGATTTTCACACAAAATGTACATAACTGTAGAAATATTGTGGTAAGATAAAATATTGGAACAGTTATGAACAGTGATGAAATTATGAGAAGTTGTTAAGGGGGGTAGTTACTTCGTTACTTCGGTTTATAAGAACCTCTCAATGAACATGATTGCCCGACATATTGTTTCAAATTAATCATAAAAACAATAAAATATTGAAATATGATCTGTAGGTGGTAATAAACTCCATCATGCTCTTTAAGTCTTCATACATTTATTCTTAAAGTGAGATTTGAGACGTCAATCATATACCGATATCATGGTAAGATTCTCCTGAATGATGTGTGAAAGCTTCATAGAAAACGAACCTTGTTTACTTGTGAAAATTGATGTCAAATTTTATCACTTACTGCCCATTAATTTGTACTACAATAAAAAATAGTTCCAGAATGCTTCGGAATCATGAATTTCTCCAAAATTAGAGAGACATTAACAAAATCAAAACCAATGTCAATCTTCAGTTACCATAAGCCAAACAAGAAGTGTGAAAGCTTCAAGTGAGTTTGATACACTTAATGGATCACCTTAAAAGCACCAGGCATATGCATGTGCATCACCACGATGGTACAGTGCATGAAGCCCACTGCTTAATTATTAATTTCTTACAATGAAGAAGCTATGATTGTAAGACACCACTCACAGAGGCCCTATAATTGAACATTCCTATAAGATATGTGAGCTCAGGCCTATGTGGATTTCGCAATAAATCAATAGGATAAAAAAAAACGCGCATCAAGTAGTAGATAGGGGCGTCAGGTAAACAAAATTACAGAGAATCCAATAGGACCAAAACCTGAAAAGTCATATTCAGGCCACATCATGACCAACAAACACATGTCTTTCACATCTGCACCACAAGATTATCATGTGTACCAAGTTTCATTTCAATAGCTTGAAAACTGGAAGTATGTTGCTCAACAAAATTGTTGCAATCAATAGCAACATGTTTATGGTTGTTGTTGCCATGGGCCTGACACACCAAAACAAATTCTTGCACATTCCGTATCACTCAAGAATATTACATGTTCCAAGTTTCATTCAAATTGCTGAAAAAAACTGAAAGAAGTTCGCTCAACAAAGTTTATATATAAAAATGGCATCAAGAATGAAGAGTAGCAAGGTCAACTAAAATTGCTCAATAATTGTGAAAGTGTTTCGCTCCACAAGGTTTTTGCAATGTAATGATGGTCCGACACCCTTCCGACTGCCTGCCTGAGTGACCATCCGACAAACCGTATGCTGACTTCTTTAATCCCCTTTCAAACATTGTTTGGCGGGGTATAATAACATAGAAGCGATTTTCTTCACTTTCACAGGTCCCCACCTGCAATCATAAACTGCATGCTGAAATTGTCACACATGTATGAGACGAGCAAATTTCCTCACTGCCACAGACCCACATAATTTCCAGAGAGCCCTGAAGGCAAAGGTCCACCAGCGACAAATAACCGCGAGCCTGACTTGTCATATCTGTGCGTATAGACCGCGTTTGGGTGGAGGGTCTCACTGAAGAACTGGTGGAAAAGGGCGTCTCGTTGCTGCACAAACAAGAAATAAGGTATGGGGTAAATGTATTGATGACAAAAATAAATAAATGGAAATCATTGACACCAGAAATATGAGCTACCATTAGCAATTTATATAAATTTTCAGTTTAAATGTTAACACATCTTACATGGCAATTTGTTCAGTCTTGATGAGTTGATGGAAATTTTTTAACATTAGCTATGGACTAATAATTTATTAATTGATAGGGTTATCCTCACCAAAAATATTTAAATTTACCATTTAAAAGCATTGATATTAAAGAGATAGTTAAGTTTTGGTCAAACTAAATTTTAGTAACCAAAACCTGCACCATTCATTACATTACAAACTAATAGTTATAACTCCACCATGCTCGAAAGGTATACACAATAACAAATGACTAAGTAAAAAGCCAGTTACTGTAAACGTGGTTATATTCGCGGTGCATTAATTTTTGCAGATTTTGCGCTGAAGTCGGCGTCCGCGAATATAAATGCGTGCTTTGAACAGGGACAGTGCGATAAATAAATGTGTTATGGCCTGGCCCGTGTGTGTATAATAAGCGAGTGTATAAACTCTTGTTTAGAGCGCATCCGCAGTGCGCAGACTTGGGGGTTTACTTATAGCCTGTGCATGCACCACCGTTTAATTCATAGAGTCAATTCACCGCATGTATAAATGTGTGCAGCATGTCTGGGTGAGTGTGCTGAAACTCACCCCGTGCTCCGCAAATCTCTACGCCGTAGAACTCGGGTTTGTATTCGTTCGATTCTCAATGAACTTTCCCGGTATGACACACCTATACCGTCGGAAATCGACAGAGGCTGTGATTTTGTTTTAAATTAATGTCACAGTCAGTTATTCAACTAACAAAAGAACAACATAACTGCGATTTATTGACTTTTATTTACTTATAAATATCATTTTGATGACTATCTTACAATCGAGTTGTGCTCTTGCAAATTGAACACTTGCTCAGCCGCGAAATTAAAAACCCGCGAATGTGTTTTTGTATCACTCAGCGCGAAATGTTAATCGCACAAAAATAACAACGTTTACAGTATCATTAAACCAGAACGTCAATGACGTAGCGCTCATCCGCCATCTCGCAACATCAAATATCGCAAATTTCATGTGGTACGCTTTTCAACTGGTCAAAAAATAAAAATTTGATGCCCTGGAAGGGACATAAAAATAAAAAAAATTAAAAATTAGAGTGAAAAAAATATAAATTTGACGCCCCGGAAGGGACATGGGAAAAAAATTAAAAATAAAAAAATTAATTAATTAATTAATTAATTAATTAATTAATAAAAAAATTAAAAATACAAAAAATAAATTAATTAATTAATAAAAAAATAAAAAATAAAAAAACAATAAAAAAAATTTAAAAAAATAAAAGTAAAAAAATTAAAAATTACCATAATTAATGAATGGAGAAAAATTTCAAAATTCTGTGTAGAAGTTTAGTGTACCAAAGTTAGCTCTACCAGATAAAGCAAACCAAATCAAAATCGGTCGAGAAATGAAGGAGAAGAAGCATTTTTTGTGATTTCGAATAAATTTGCATAAATTACCATAGATAATGAATTTCACGATTCTGTGTAGAAGTTTTAAATCCCCCTCCTAGCCCTATCTTATGAAACAATCAGAATCAAAATCGGTTGAAAAATAACGAAGAAGAAGCATTTTGAAAACTCTGGACGGACGGACGGAAGGACGGACGGACGGACGGACGCCGGACGCCACGGCATGGCATAAGCTCATCATGCCCTTCGGGCCGGATCATAGAAGTACGACTCCAACACTGCCGTTGTAGAACTAGAAGGTAAACTGTATTGCCCGTAGGTACCGTACCCCATACACTTTGTACATAAAACAATGGTGGGCTGACGGTCCTGTTTACGAGCAGTATTGAACGGAGGAAGTTCGTCACAAAACTGCATTGTGGGGAAATAATATGACGAAACAATAAGAATGTGCGTAAGGCGCGCACTTTGCTAAGCGCACTCACACTGTACATTTTCTATGGCAAAGATGTCATTAGCGCGTACATTTGTGATTTTGCGCGCGATGAATTTGTAAACAATTTTTGCCCTTGGCTGAGACAGTGATCCGTGTATGAAGAGCGACTCTTCTGCAAATATTGAGCAATCATAAACAGTATTTAACACAAAATGTAACTAAAAAAGTGCTCTTATTAATGGGGTGGAAAAGGGCAACACAAATTGATTACGCTAGATCAAGAGGTGGTGAATATTTCACCGCTCTATGGGATGTATTTTATTATTAAATTCCAGATCAATTTCGAAATACACAGCCTGTCATACTTTAGATGACGTTTTGTGACGTAGCTAAACTGCTTCTAATCGCATACATACCTAACCATCATGGCGGCTAAGTTTACCCCCCCCTGGGCCGGATGAGCTAAAAAGAGCTGTTAAAATGAGGTCACTCTCTAAAAACTCATAGGTTTCAACCTTTTTTCATACAAAATTGTGCATGTGATGTTTTGTTAAATAAAATAATGATTAAATAGAGATATAATCAACAACTTTTTAAAAACCTCTTTGTAAATTTATTGAAAGAAGTGTATTTAAGCATTTTATGCATTTTCTTAAGAGTCAAGATATCGCCTGGCTAGACGATATATAAATAAAATATTTGGAAATCAAATTTTACAACTATGAAAGCATTCGAAAGGGAATGATTCTCATTTCACATACAAAAATACAGCTGAAATTTTATTGGGAATGAGCCATCCTTAGTAGGCAATGTCCAATAGATAACATACACATTTTGAAGTAATGCTGTTATCCGATCCGGGAACGATCCGATTTCCCGGCGATAATCGCTTTTGAGCCGGATCCGAGACGGATCCGAGAAATAAATTTTCTCGGTAGAAAATATCGGAAGATTTTGCCGACCCATTTTCTCCAGTAATAATTGAAAATTTGTATGTTTGACAGTCCATTAAGTAGTGTAATTTAAATAAAGAATGGGGGAATCAATATTGTTTACTTTATGAGTGGTTATTTTGGAGAAATTATTGGTTCGTTAATTCGTTTCGCAGTCGAAAATTGAACAGGATGCGCAAAATTGCTAGTCATTTGAACGATATTGCCGACGGAAATGCACACAAAGTTAGGCCGACACTCTCGGGCAGACTTCAGATGTATATCTGTATGATCGAGCTGATCAGCCAGTGCATTCTAAAAGTGGCTCAAAATACATATTTTGGTTATTTGCACCATGTTTAAATGTTTTGATATTCTACTTACATGATTGCATGGCGTTTAAAAGCTGAACAGAAAAAAACTGAGCCCCAAAGCAATTGCAAACAACTACTACAAAAATCGGTAAATAACAACTATACATAACAGATCGCGGATGAATCCATATCCGGCGTAAGAACAAAGACCCGTACACGAGCGAATATGCGTGAAACATGCCAGCAGTGCAGCGGCCCGAAAACTTGCTGCTACCGGTACCGTAACTACTTCAACCTTCCCTCACGAACGTGCTTTGGAAATTTATCGATATATTCAGCGCAGTTTTTCATTGTTTTGGGGGTAATTTTTTTAATCTGTTCAGCTTTCAAATGCCATGTTATCATGTAAGTAGACTACCAAAATTGTGTTGATCACAAAAAGGCTAATTTATAGCCACTTTTTGAAGGCTCTCACCAAGAAGATCGTACAAATTTACATGTGATGTTTCCCCGTGACTGGCCGGCTGAGTTATGTGAATGTGTGGCGCGATGCTGAACAAACGATCGCTTTCTAGGCCCAATTCACTTCGGAAAAAATACTTTTCTTGCGAAACTTAGTTAATTCTGAATAGTCTGTAACTGTTTTTCTGTAAAGATTGATATGTGCATGCCTCAAAGCGTCAACATTGTTAATATTATTGGCATATAAAACAAGAAAGTTAAGTCTACAACGCTGCATTTTTTTCAGAGCAAATTGCAATATTATTTTTTTCCGAGATCCGATCCGATCCGAGAATCTCGTTAGCGATTTTGAATTCTACCGATCCGAGAACGATCCGGGATTTTTTCTTTACCTAACAGCATTATTTTGAAGTGACTCTTTTAGATGAATCTGTTCATCCTTGTAATTTACGAGAATAGATGTAATTCACTACCTCACTCTTAACCCGTTGAGGACTGGTCCCGAAATATTTCGTTCTTGAGTCTATGGAGAATGCGTGTTATACCAAAATCAATTCGTCCTCAACGGGTTGATAACACCTTGCTAAAGCATGTCAAATTAAGTTATTAAAATCCTACATGTCACCCATAGGAATGGCATACAGTACAATACGGCAAATTCAGCAAACAGGGATCATCAACAAATTACAAAGGCAAAATGTTGCCCCAAATTGACCTCTCCCCCTGTTGTTGTACTCAATACACATGACTGTGTTATTCATGAATGAGGTCTGTGGGTGCCATATGTGAATATAGGACTGACAGACTGAGATTGATTTCAATTTAGGATTAAATTAAATTTCCATTGTCTAAATTCATTACCACTCAATCTAGACATACTGTAGCTATATCATGGCTCGATACTCGCACTTTAAAAAAGTCATATTTTGGTGGCCTGATCGGGCAAGCACACTTTTAACCCGACATTGACAAAATTGGAAAAATCTTGTTTTCATCAGTGGTTTGAAATTAAATTTTCGGACGAGTAATTTTTTTTTCCTAGGGCCACCAGAAAAGGGGAAGAAATTATTTCACTGGCCCAACCGGGCCACTGACAAAAAAGGTAAGTGTGGAGCCCTGCCTACATATAATTGAGTGCTCATTTTATGACCTGTCTATAGGTCACATATGAGCCCAGCTCGGGTACCAATACTGAAACTGTGTGATTTTATGCGTATGCACAAATCAGGACCCTCCTGTCCGCATATCATACAAAATGCCATGACCCCCCCAAAAAAAAGAAAAAAAAGAAAAACTAGATGGATCTTCAACTGCACGCAGACGAAAATGATGCCTCCGCCATTGCGCTCTTTTTATATCAAGCCCAAATTTACATGCTCAATTTTTTTGTTGTCAACTCAATTTTGATGGCAATCTGTCAACCAGATCGTGAGCTATCACAATTATGAGCTATTATGTCGCAAGGACGAACGGACAACCCAAAAACATGTCTCTGGCTACTTCGTTGCGGAGGCATAAAAAGAAAAAAATGTCCACTTACCAGGAACCCTTTGCCGGTGGAGAGTCGCATAGGCACGGTTTTGCCTGTGATGTCTGTCTCAATAAAGTGGCCTGCACGGAGGTCAAAGAACATGATAGCACCCTGGCCAGTCCCCACTGTCAACACACTGTCTTTGAAGCTCACTGAACGCACACCTGCAAAAAAAGGAAATTAATAATAATAAACTCCATTTATACAGCATCTTTATTTATGATTGATCACCATCTCTAAGCGCTTTACAATTATATATTGCAAAGCGCTTAGAGATGATGATCAATCATATTAGGCGCTACGTGAATGGAGTATATTATTATTCTAGTTACTTGACACACTTATGATCAATTCGCATGTGTCTTTCTACAAATCTAGGAACAATGCATTCCGGCAGCCATAGGGTGCACTCAACGGCATACATACAAGTTCCACCCCAACAAGGTTCCCATTTATACACCCGAGTAGAGAGCAGCAATAGTGGTTTAATTGTCTTGCTGAAAGGACAAACGCAATAGGCATACACTGGTTTCGCAAGTACGACAATACTCTAGGAGAGTGATGTACTCATTGGAAGAAGAAGAACTCAGGATCCCATTGATTGGAGAGCGTGCTCTGCCACATCACGTACAAGACTATGTAATTAACCATATCAAAAATACATATTACACTATCTCTTGATTCTTCCTACCTACAACGAAAAAAAATTTGTAATTGTAATTGATGTGATCAAGCTTTGTGGCTTTCCCAACTCTTTTGCATTGATACTATGCAAGTGCACTTAGCTAGCCAACGATACATTTATGGAAAAGTAAAGAGAAGCGTCGCTTGACCCAGTTTCAAAATGTGTGGCATTATCAAAGAAATTGTTATCGTTTGAAAGAAAACATACATCACCTTAATAACCACAATTGCCATAACCTATAAATAATACATAACTTAACAAGACTAGTAGTATTCACTAGTCTGTAAAGGGTTAACAATGAATTTAACCATCGTCAATATTTGTGAAATCCTAATTCAAATGGGTTTGGGTAGATGCAATGGACTTTGGCTCGTGCAAAATGTTAAGATTGCATCGCCAGCATTAGTGAAATCCTCCCCAGGTGTCTATCAATGCATCGACTCACCACTTCCCTTCTCCTTAGAGTGAACCGAGGCAACGCAGCGGCCGTTGCGTGAATCAAGGAAGGAAACGTGGGACTGCGAGCCAACAGCATAGAGTGAGTACTCGTCTGAAAGACTGATGCACACGTTCTCCTCACAGTAGGGCAGCCTTCTGGACAATAGCTTGCGGAAACCCTTTAGGTCCCACAGATGAATGTATCCATTGGCTGATAATGATGCTAGCTCCTGGCAGTGAGAGAAGGGTGATAATTGATAATCAATATAAACTAGAAATTTTAGAATGTATCCCCCGGCACTGGCAGCAATGTTTGCGTCATCCTTATTTTCGAAGGAGGGACAAAGATATCCCTCCCCTCCCTCAAACAAAAGGATGACGTAGAGATCGTCACCAGTGGCCCGGACTATTGTCAAGACTAGGAGTAGCATAACCAAAACAATATGTGTGTAGATTAGAGTATAATGCATCTTTATAGAAAATTCAAAAGAAATCTGTCAAGAAATGTGACCTGCAGAGCGCACACAAGACAGCCACCAAAATATGACCTTTGACCCTATAACAGACAGGTGGCAGCATCATCAAACACTTACAATGTGTAGATTTTACTAAGACACACATCCATACAAAATCTGAAAGAAATCCATGAAGAAATTTGGCAGTTAGAGCGCACAAAAGACATATGACCATTGACCCTATAAAGGACAGAACAACAGTGCAGAAACATAAAAAAAGTATAAATTAGTAGATTGTACCAAGTTACATTTCCATACAAAATTTGAAAGACATCTATCAAGAAATATGACCACCTGCAGAGCGCACACAGAACACGGGTGGCAGCATCACCAAACACTAAAGATGTGTAGATTTGAGCAAGATACACCTCCATACAAAATTTGAAAGAAATCTGTCAAGAAATGTGGCAGTAAGAGTGCACAAAAGACACAAATGACCTTTGACCCTATAAAGGACGGAAAACTGGGGGCAGCATCACCAAAAAGTATAGGTGTGTAGATTATACCAAGATACACCTCCATACAAAATTTGAAAGAAATCCGTCAAGGAATATGGCAGTTAGACTACACACTAGAGTGTAATTTATCAGAATTAAAACTTATTTGGATACTTTGGATTGTTCATAGTATCTAAATTCAGATAGCTTGAGCAAATGATAAGGGATAAATTCTTACATAGATTTTCACTATTTTAAAGTGAAACCAGTAAAGTGTCAAACTCCACAAAAATTACTTGGAGCTTCCACATTTCTCTTCTACCGTGTTGTTTGGCTTGTTAAGAGAAGAATAAAATAGAGTTAGATTTTTTTAAATGCCCCTTTAGTATGACGATATATCATTGATAATCATTCAGCTCAAAAGCATTAATGAACGGTCATAAACCTCATACACGTTATACAGTAATTCGCTTTTCGCTTTTTTAACCAGGAAAGCAGTGCTCTTTTTTCAATGAAACTTTCAAACATCATTCGGACATATCTTACAATGATTTTGGTATAGGATTGAAGTCTCAAATGTAATTTTGGGCAATATCTGACACTTTACAGGTGCACCTTTAACTACCAGTAGGTTCCTTTTCTATGAAAATATTAAATATCATTTAGAAACATTTTACAATGTTATTGGTATGCGACTGAAGGTTGTGGATTTGAACAATGTTACAAGATCTCTTTGACCATGTCATGAAAATGCCCAACAATAGAACTATAATAGCAAGCCAAAGCTTTGCAAGTGACTGGGTTGTCCAAATCCAAAGTACAATATATGAAACTAGTTTATATAATTACACACTTCAAATTTCATCTACCACTGCACTCACTCTGGTATGCTGGCTATATTCCAGGGCGCGCACCTTGTCCCCATACACACTGTTGCGCATCACAAGGGGGTTGATAGCCTCGTACGAGGGGAGCGAGTCAGAAGAGTTTCGAGTCTCCACACGGTCGCACAGTTCCTGACTCACAGACCACACTGATATATGCGTGTCTCTGGAACCTGAAAAAACAATAGATGTTGTTTAGAAGTTGTTGTCACTTTTGTTACATACAAAAACAATTTGTTTACAAAAAATCCATAAGAAGATCTTGTACACGTCTCTTAATCATGAAAATACATTCCATGTTGTGGCTCTTTAGTCCAAAGAGCACTTGTTTTTTTAATTCTTGTGATGGGGTTTGAAATTGTTGTATTAGGGCATACATTGTAAAACTGAGATATTATTCATCTTTTAGCCCCTAGCTCTAGTGATGCATTATTTTCCTATTTTGTAATTTAAAATGAATTTATGTAAGCCTGAGACATGTTGGTTATTCCTTGCACCAGGCCCCAGCAGCATTGCACTTGTCGACAACTGGAGTACCGATGAAGGGAGCGGACAAATTTTCTCTAGTCTTCAGACTGGACTGGAACAAATGCAGTGTTTAAAGGCTTATATTTCTCTTTTTATATACCATAAATCTCTGTGTATAAGATGCACATTTTTTCCGACGGAAAAATGCAAAAGTGGGGGGGTGCGTCTTATGTACAGGCACAGAAGACCCTGTAGCGCTGTTGGAACACATATATAACATGAGTCTAAGGCTGAGTCATGTCGGATATTTTACAAACCAGGTTCCAATCGTTTTGAAACGATCGGAACCCGATATTCCGATTACTTTTCAAGCACTCTCTTATCAGAGAAAAGAAAAAACGGCAAGTATTGAACCCCGTTTCAACACCCGAGTCAAGCGATTATGCGGTAACCGTAAACATGTCTTTCTGGTGATGTATGCACCTGGACATTTGAGCAGAAACTGCTATATTTTAGCGCTTGTATACCGCATGTTTCGTTATTTTTTAAACTGTTTTCTAAGCATTGTTGATACTATCAATACAACAATAACTTATAATCGTTTTGTATGTTATTCTTTTTGTTGCTGTGTGGGTCTGAATTCGTAAAAATGGGTAAATCAATCACCTAGTCTGTCGAAGGAAAGTCGTGATTCCCCGGTCTGTAGGCTCAATGCCTGTTCGTAGCTACCCGTGAATGCTGCGCTAGCTATATACTGCACTTCGATGCACGGTACCGGTTTCGCAAGGGACCATAGCTTATTATATGCCCTGTATCAAAATGTATATTGGCGATTAGTCAAATGAATCCCTGAATCCAGGCTATCCAGCACAAATTAAACAGAGCAAACTGCACTAAACCTTTACGTCTTCTTTTATATCCTGATGTTCATTCATAGTATATATTTCCTGTCATTTTCCTGATTTTGAAATGATCTTTATTAGTTCCTGGGCGCCCGATCGACTACAACCGCCGGCCTATGATATGGGAGTGACATGTATTGCAGTGTATATGCCATGCCCGGGAAGCTACTGCGTATACAGCTATATGTCAGGCCGAGGAATCATGACTTTCCTTATTGATTTACCCATTTTTAACAAATGAAACACAAAAAGGAACAAAAGAATAACTAAACAACGAATATAAGTTATTGAACTATTGGTACAATAAGTTTCAATCACCAAAATGCTCAGAAAATACTTTTAAAAATAACGAAATTTGCGGTATAGCACGCACTGAAATATTGCTGCAGTTAGGGCTCAATGTCCCTGTGCATACAATGTACGTCACCAGACAGACATGTCTACAGACACCGCCGATTCGCTTGATTCGGTAGTTGAGACAGGGTTCAATATATTACTCATTTGTAATTTCTCTGACGAGTGAGAGCTTGGAAAGTGATATATTCATATTCTACATAGTCTTAGCTATCTGTAGAGGTATAATAATGTTGTGTTTTCCAATAAATCTACACTTTAAGGAAGTCAATGACTTCAAAGGGGTACAGTTTTGGTAAGGGGAGCTTTAGTAAGCTAAACCTGCACAATAACATAACAAACTAATAGTTATACCTCCACCATGCTTGAAAGGTATATAAAAAAATTACAAACGACTTTAGTAAAAAGCATGTTATCTTTCAAAAAGAGCCATTAAAACACAAGAGGACGCTCTCTAAAAAAGCATTGGTTTCAACCATTTTTCATACAAAATTATGCATACATGTGATGTTTTGTTGAAATAATGATTAAATAGAGAGATCATCAACAACTATTTAAAAACCTCTTTTGAAAATTGTTGAAATAGTGTAAGCATTTTTAGAATAAAAAAAAAATCATCGAATAAATCTGATATCTATGGAAACATACCACCCATCTCTACCACCGTTGCTCATCGCCGAACGAGAATCGCTGGTCACTGTTTTAGGGCCAAAGACCAAGTAATCTTGTATGTGATCTGCATGACACTCATAAGTCCTAATAGAGGAAGGAGACCTATGAACTATATGGACTGCATTGCAAGGGACATCCAGTGTGAAACTTGGGACTTTGATGATGGATATTGATGATGGGGACATTGATGATGGATAAAGATTCATGGCGTTGCATTGTGAACTCAATCTCGGATGCATCCGCTTAGTAGTAGTAGGTTAATAAGGCAACAATCATTTGGGATGGTTCCAAGATGCTTACCTGCAACAAAATACTGATCATCTAACCAGACTACAGAAAACATCCAGTCCTTGTGACAGTTCTGCAGACGATGCAAGAGGAAGAAAACAAAATGTGACTAAAAGCATAAAATATAGGATTTTACAAACAAAAGCCACAGCATTCACATAACTGGGTTAATACACTAGTATTACACTTGTATTTTTAGATTTAGTCAACGTTACTGTGGTGAAAAATATGAACAATTTATTTTCAAATACCATTGAATTTGTGTAATTCAGGTTCAAATCTTTATCAGAACTTCATTTAAATGTTCAAAGACAAAACAGCATGTAGCTTCAAATACTATATTTTGACAACAACAATAATAATAATGACAATAACAATAATAATGATAATGATAATGATAACAATAATAATAATAATGAATCCACATTGTATGGTGTACTGATGTGTATGGTGTACACTTGTATTTTTAGATTTAGTCAACGTTACTGTGGTGAAAAATATGAACAATTTTTTTTCAAATACCATTGAATTTGTGTAATTCAGGTTCAAATCTTTATCAGAACTTCATTTTAATGTTCAAAGACAAAACAGCTTGTAGCTTCAAATACTATATTTTGACAACAACAATAATAACAATAATAATAATAACAATAACAATAATGATACTGATAACAATAATAATAATAATAACAATCATATCATTTAATATCAAAATTCCATATTTGTTGCAACATTGTGGTAACCAATGCAATGCCTTATCTGAAAAACAGTATAAATATGTCTTGCACACCCTCAGTGTACCAAGTTTCATCAAAATTGCACAAAAGCTGTGAAAGTAGTTTGCTCCACAAGATTTTCATATTTTTGGTGCAAAATTGTGGTTACCATGGCAAAGCCTTATCAAACATTCCGAAAAAAGTGTCTTGCACATTAAGTGTACCAAATTTCATCAAAATTGCTCAAAAACTGTGGAAGAAGTTCGCTCCACAAACTTTTTGCAACAGCCCGCCCGACCATACGCTGATTCCTTTATTCCCCCTTTCAAACTTTGTTTGGCAGGGGTATAATAACAATAATAAATCCACCAGCATTTATATTGCGCCATCGATCTAGAAATTCTATTCCGAGGCTCATTATAAAAATACTGGTAAAGCATTCTAAAATATGGAATAATGGATTACTAACCTGGCCTACACAGATAGGATCAAAGGTAGGTAGTCTGTAAACACCAATGTTGTTTGGGTTCTCTGCTCCTGTGGCCAGCAGGGTGCTACTAGGGTTTATGGCGATGCTGTGAATCCCACTGTTGCTCACTGGGAAATAGTCCTGTTTTTTGCTTGGCAAGCTTTGCAGCATGGGAATGGAAACTTGGTGATTGTTGTTCAGATCTAAGGCCAGTAACTTATTTGGTCACGGAAGTTGTCCACATGATTTGGATTAAAGACAATACATGTAACAAGATTTAATTAATTATCTAGATATAATTCAATCATTAACAATCACCTACCAGGGGTCGTGCCAGGTCGTGCTTAACTTGTTTGTGTAGCCCGTCAGAATTTTGACTAGACATTAACATGATTTGTTAAGGCATGAACTTGTAAAATTTTGACATTGAACCCAGGATTAATAATAAAGACAATTTTACTGAAGGTATTTCATATTGTGAAATTATTGTTAATATTTTGGCTAGCCAAATGGGCTAGTTTCTTTTATATTTTGGCTAGCCCACCATGATTTTGGCTAGCCATTGGCTAGCGGGCTAGTATTAAGTTTGTACCTGCCCACATATTTTAAATCATGTATGAAACTATGTCAGTTGCATCTGACAAATATACTGCTAGAATCTAATGCTCAATGTTCTTTAAAATCAAGTTGATTCTTGCAAGAGAAGATGCATGTTTGCCAATGTCAAGGCATGAAATCAAATCAATATCCTTTTGAATGCTTTCTTATTTCCTTATTCATGTCATATTCACTCATGGTATATGGCAATGGTTGTGAGATGTAATAAACAATATCTTTGCTGCTTTGTGGTATTCATTAATTGTTATTTGTGTGTCGTTCTATTTGTTCCATATTTATTTCTAATTTAGAACATGAAGATTCTGCTAGAATAAAAACGGGAAGATGTATCTTTGCATTTCTTTGTGATGTTTTGAAATGATAGAGGAAAGCCAAATGAGCTCTTTGTATTACACCCATACAGACATTACTACTCACTCTATTGCACTTTGTTCCAATGACAACTTGATGGTCGGAAATCCATTGTGAGGCAAATATTTTATTGATCTCCCCAACACTGAGTTCTCTCTCTGTGAGTACATGGGGCAGTCTTCTCGTGGTCATACAGGAAAGAGGTTTTCGCCTGTGACGGAGCTGACCCAACTGTCTGTTTCGTATATGCTGGAAAACAGTACCGCTTTCTGTATCACCTGCTCCCATCCAAACCAATCGATGGCGCTCTACTGCTCTCCTTGACATGCTTGGGCTGTCTTCGGTGGAAGGCATTGTTCTTGTCTTTTTATTCTTGCAATGTCTCGATAAGATGGGAGACCTGCTCATTGATGAACGCGCTCCTTTGCAGAAGATTTTAGGTTATTATCATGACTAGGTAATTGCATGGAGCATTATTCAGCATTGATCACTTGTTTAGGGAAGCACTGACTTTGGACCTGTGGTATACAATTGAAATAAGAAAACTATCAACAATGCATGTATAGTCAATAAGCATATAAGTCAATAAGTCAATAAGTTGAATATACCAGAATAGACACCTCTACATTTTGAATTTCACTCGTGCAATTATATTGCACTTAGCCTGCGGCCTCGATGCAATATTAAATGCACTCGAGAAATTAAAAATGTATCGGTGTCTATTCTGGTATATTCAACTCCAAACCATGCACTATTTGTATAATAGGTGATACCCACATCATCTATTGGTATCCCTCAGCAAGTGCTTCGATCCACACCATTTTGAGATAGACACTCTTATACTACCTTGTATAGTGTATCTTCCTGAATCAACGTATTGAAACATGAAATCTTGAAGTCATTATCCTACGTCTATGGGTTAGTCCAGAGATTTGTTTTGACAAAACATTTCATGGAGAACGTGGCTCTATTTATTGCATTATGTAGAGATGCAGAATCTTTCACTCTTAGCTCTTATAATGGTTATGCTCAGCTTGAAGTAATTCTTGTAGTAAAGTGATTTTTTTTCTGGATACAGATTAAACTGATGAGGATAAATGCTGGGTAATACGTATCACCTAATTCAACAAGATGGCAAATTTCCCATCTAGTATCATGTTGAATATTACTTTTTTGACTAACATTTAGACCAAATTATGCAACTATAATTCTTTCATTTGGTATTTCAACAATACTTCATCTTCAAGGCTATAATTTGCAAATTTACAAACCTCGACTAGTACTCAAGCATATTTTTTAACCCAAGAGGGCCTGAAGCTCACTTTTTGTAGCCCCTGGCCAGCATTTCCATTTTTATATATTATTTTTTACTATTTAAGGCTCAAATTAGTGAGAAACTTACCAGATTGCAACAGCAAATTTTCTTCATCCTCTGCATTCTGTAGCATTAGCATGACTTGACCCCATAAATTGTGAATTGTCAACTGTGGGAGAAAAGTAGATAGTTCAGTTTTGGTTATTTAATTTGATTTGATTTGATTTAGTTTAATTTTACTTGATTTTATTTTCCAAATTAACAAAAAATGCTTATTTACATGGTTACAAAGAATATGCAATAAGCATAGACAAGGACAGGTCCAATCTATAATGTCCCCCTTGATGGTAAAAGGTCATTTTTCAAAGCTTAAAAGTCGTTAGTTCATATTTTCATGAATATGGGGCATTGGGGCATCTATATTTGAAATATCATTGTGACGTAAGGGACATTGTATATTTCTAGCTATCCAGGGTGGCCCAGAAAGAATGCAACACCTACAATCGTTAATATCATCAACATCATCGACCAAATGTCATTGTTTTTTATTTGATTGGGTAGAACATTCTTTTTCCAACAAAATGATACTAGAGCATTGACTATGGGTAAGGCGTTTAAGTCTGCGTTTGGATCCTTGGGCAATTTTTCTGAGGCAATGTCGTTTCCCAAATTTGCTACTTTTTCGTCTCCAGCGATCCTCGGAACACTGAGACATTCTCGCCCCACGGCCTGCCGTAGAATTAGTTGTACAGAAGAACCGCATGACTGCTCTCCCTTTGATAAGGAAGACAATGTGAGCCATACCGCACGGGGTAATCGATTACGCAACATCGCGCTGTTCAACAGCTAATTCTATGGCAGGCCGTGGAGCGAGAATGTCTCAGTGTTCCGAGGGTCGCTCAGTGGAGACGAGAAAGTAGCAATTTTAGGAAACAACATTGCCTCAGAAAAATGGCCCTAGGATCCCAACGCCTTACCCAAAATCAATGCTCATGGTATCATTTTGTTGGAAAAAGATTGTTCTACCCAATCAAATAAAAAATATTCTTTCTGGGCCACCCTGTATAATGTATTTAATCAATCAAGCTTCAATTTCTTAATTTCAACCATAGACAAACCAACTTCCTTTGAAACCACTCAAAAGGCAGAATGCATAAAGTAGCAATTGCTTGAATCAGTATGCATAAAAACAAGCGATCTAAATATCAGTGTTGTTATGAATAAATAAATACATTTTGCTTTCTTTTGTTCTCTATCCAGGGAAGGGAATCAAGTTGAAGTATGGCAATTCCAAGGTAGAGAGGGTGTTTTTTCAATATTAACTCATAAAATATAAATGGTCTGAACAAACTTGTTTTATACATAAGTTACATGTATTCTACCAAATTGTTACAATTGTGAGAATATCGGTGGTAACACTGTGACGGTACTATGAACTACAGGAACATTTGGCAATTTTGTCAAATTGATTCTTCGTACTAGACATCAGGCTATAATATCCAAATGAAATGTAGAAAAAATCCAATGATCATAGTATTTATATGATATCAGAAACTAATGCTGTTAGGTAAAGAAAAAATCCCGGATCGTTCTCGGATCGGTAGAATTCAAAATCGCTAACGAGATTCTCGGATCGGATCGGATCTCGGAACAAAATAATATTGCAATTTGCTCTGAAAAAAATGCAGCGTTGTAGACTTATCTTTCTTGTTTTATATGCCAATAATATTAACAATGTTGACGCTTTGAGGCATGCACATATCAATCTTTACAGAAAAACAGTTACAGACTATTCAGAATTAACTAAGTTTCGCAAGAAAAGTATTTTTTCCGAAGTGAATTGGGCCTAGAAATCGATCGTTTGTTCAGCATCGCGCCACACATTCACAGAACTCAGCCGGCCAGTCACGGGGAAACATCACATGTAAATTTGTACGATCTTCTTGGTGAGAGCCTTCAAAAAGTGGCTATAAATTAGCCTTTTTGTGATCAACACAATTTTGGTAGTACATCTGAAGTCTCCCCGAGAGTGTCGGCCTAACTTTGTGTGCATTTCCGTTGGCAATATCGTTCAAATGACTAGCAACTTTGCGCATCCTGTTCAATTTTCGACTGCGAAACAAATTAACGAACCAATAATTTCTCCAAAATAACCACTCATAAAGTAAACAATATTGATTCCCCCATTCTTTATTTAAATTACACTACTTAATGGACTGTCAAACATACACATTTTCAATTATTACTGGAGAAAATGGGTCGGCAAAATCTTCCGATATTTTCTACCGAGAAAATTTATTTCTCGGATCCGTTTGGATCCGGCTCAGAAGCGATTATCGCCGGGAAATCGGATCGTTCCCGGATCGGATAACAGCATTATCAGAAACGTATCTGTGCATGGTAACAACGTGATGGTAATGCTGTGACCTCTGAATAGACTGCTTCTGTAATGTATGCAAATAATATGTTAGTATTGTTAAAGGGAGCGTTGAGTATTGGTATTTTCCGAAGTGCCCCCCCCCCCAGAATTAATTGTAACGGATTTGGTTGATTTCAATTCCATATGAAAGATCATAAAAAAAAACAAATAATTCCCATTCAAATGCTCTAATTGTTGTGAAAATTTAGAGAACGCTAGCGCGAGGCGCAAGTAAAATGATTTTCCGTAAGTAACTTTTACTGTAACTCAGGTGAGCGCTACGCTACAGCGTAGCGCTCAGGGTCGGGCTCATAGTGCCCCCGATTTTTTGCGGTAATGTGCACAATAAGTGTGCTTAAAATTATAGATATGATACGGTACTTACCACCGTGTAGATGATACATATGTTATGCAACTATGGGGTGGATCAGAATGATGATTTTTCGCTCCATTCCGCATCAAAATGAGTGATTTATGCACCTCCTCCACTTCTATCTGTGTTGTATCGCGACTTAGGAACGAGCGATGATCAGGCGAACGCGCGGGTACGGTCTCCATTCATGTACCGCGCCCGCCGAATAGATGGCAGATCTGACTCGCGCTTAGTGGTCGTACGGTAATCGATCGTTCAGAAGTCGCGATACAACACAGATAGAAGTCGATGATGTGCATAAATCACTCATTTTGATGCGAAATGGAGCGAAAAATCATCATTCTGATCCACCCCATAGTTGCATAACATATGTATCATCTACACGGTGGTAAGTACCGTATCATATCTATAATTTTAAGCACACTTATTGTGCACATTACCGCAAAAAATCGGGGGCACTATGAGCCCGACCCTGAGCACTACGCTGTAGCGTAGCGCTCACCTGAGTTACTTTTACTGCAGAGTTACGGTGTTCTTGCCTCTTAGTCTTAAGGCAAAGTGTATGGGTTGCGTCTATCGCTAGAAAGCCGACAGTGAAAATAACAATAATAATGTAAAAAAGGCCATGAAAGCGATAGATTTGTCGATCTATGAAAGAGGGTGCCTTAATATGGCCCCCCTAGCCCGGCTAGGGCCTATTTAAAAGGTCCGTTTTCTTTGAAAAATGATAAACTTTTTCCAATGAAAGTGCCATCAAAGTGTTCTTAAAATCTTCAAGATTACATTTATCCACAAAACATTTGTATAAACTTGACAAATCTGCCTAATCTGAGCCGATTCTGAAACGATGTAATTTATTCCCCTGTGGCTGTGCAAACAAATTTCACAATCATTTGTACACACTTGACTACGACTGTACGAGCGCACAGAAGATGCGGTGGTTTTTGCTTGCGCGATGAGTCTTACTGCACTTAACAACAAAGGAAAAGAGATAAGCAAATTGCAAAAGAAGTTCACTGCGCGGAATTATCTGTGTTAATGCGCTTAATCAGCTGATAAACAGGGGGTCCATATTACAGCACGGCCCGGGCCATATTGGTAGCCTGATCATATGTCATGTCCATGATATTCCATAATTATAAAAATATTTTGTCTAAAAATAAATATTGTATCCACAAAAAACAGTGATCCGTTACTCGTTACTGGTGTAGCTACGGTATATCAACTAGCAGTCCAAGAATTTGAAATTAGGTAAGTTCAAACCCATATATATTATCATTTGTTCATTTTGGTGGATTTTGTATCATCCTACCAGTGAGATGTGGATTTTGAATGCGAGTATGTCAGGCGCCGTGCTGTGCGCACGGCGCCTAGGACTAGCAGCGCAGTGCAGTGGCATTGGTCCGGCCGTGGCGCATTGCTCTGCCAGCTCTGGGCCAGTCTGGCTGCTTGAGTGGATACAGTCTTAGTTTAGTTTAGGATTACCGTAGTCTCTTACTAGGTAAAGTAATGATCAATTTAGATTTTGACGTGGCATGCGTGTGGCTGGGCGACTGAAGACCCATTTCAGTGCAAGTAAAGTGTTTTAATCTGGATCTTACCCTTTTTACTTCGTTGTTTTTCCGCCTCTCGATCTCTAGCTCTCTGCAAAACTGTCCGTCCAATTATATCGCGAATAGGTAAAACGCGTACAGTGTACGTACAGGTACAGTGTAACGGACCGGCCGCGGCCGCCCGGAGAATAATTAAGAGAGGGCGCTGTCTAAAAACACAGAATTTATACAATACAAAATTATAGACAATACAAACACGTACACAGAAATACAATACAGGGTGGCCCAAAAAACCGGAACGGGGCACTTCCCAAAATATACAGCCTTGGAAATAATTATTAGACCAAGCACTTTTTGCTCAATTTTTTAGATTGTTTACAGTATTTTGTCACTTAAATTACATTTTAAAGAAACAAAAGTTCATAAAATATCTAAGGGGGTAATATACCAATGAATGGGATTAGGAATGCCTACAACAGATTTTATGTCTTGAACTTGAAGAAAACATGAAGGATTTTTACCATAAAAAGGTATGGGTTTTATACACACGTTTTCAATGCATAATGGAACTTGTTATGATTTCTTTTTCTGTAAGTAACTAGAGCTTATATCATAGAAATGTCTTTCCATTCTTTGTGGGGCTTGTAAATTTATGAGTAAAATAATTATTGACAAGTGACAGTAAATGTTTCTTATCAAAGATGTAAGACAAGGTGAAGATGACCTCTATCTTGGTGTACTGCTAAAGGCTAAAGCACATGGCAGTCAGCATCCTACTATTATTTGCTTCTCCACAGAGTTTAATGCCACTTGGCACCTCTCACCAAGAATCAAAGTGCTAATGCAAGTCACACTAGGAACTGGAGAGACAACTTACAGGGGAAAAAAAATCAAAAAATGTTGCAGTTTTTATTTAAAATGTATATACCACCCATGCCTTTTATGTACATAATATAATGAATGGAAAAAATCCATATACAATTTAACAATTTGACAAATTGTATACAATGTAGGCCTATACAATTCATGTTTTAATCAAATTAAAGGCAGAAAATATGTGATAGGTACCACAAACACCAGTTGACTATATATTATACCCCTTCGGGTATGTCATTAACTAATTTTTCTTTGAAATATTATAAAATGGACAAAATAGCGTAAAACTTCAACAAAATTGATCAAAAGGTGCTTGGTCTAATAATTGCTTCCAAGGCTGTATAGTAACACTATTATTATTATGTCCATCGGATAGGGTATACACTGTTAGAAAAACTTCTCGTGGCAGCTCCAAATATTGGTGCTCAATAAAAACAATGACCTTATTGGGTCCAGTTATTGGTGCCCATAACGGTATGTGTAGGCGGGAACCAGTTTTTGGTTCCGGACTCGACTGGCACCGCGCGCCGGGCCGGAGCTGGCCGCGCCGCGCCGGGAATTAGCGAATCGTTTCCCGGCTCAGAGTACCACGTGATATGCAGCCATTTTGTGACCGGCGTTCGTCTGGGAATCCGGAACTGGAGACTTGTATTTTGAGTGGTAAGCATGATGTTTTATGATTATTGTAACACTATCAGTGATGCAGGAATGTTTCTGGAGTCCCCCGGTAGCGTTTTTGACAGATCGGTGGTGAATCTATCATCAATAGAGCGGAATTCCTGTCCGCGGCACTTCACGTACGCCCGTCCGCAAATAACTCTACGGATCGCATGCGCGCGCCAGCGCTACCGCGCTGGCCTGGCGATCCGCAAGCCAGTGTCACGAGATGCGCGTATTTGACTTGGCATTTTTAGGCCAAGCATCGAACCGCGCTTGGGTTTTAGTGCCCGCGCAGACGGCCAAATTTCTGTACAGCGTCCGTACGACTAACCAGTCTGCTGCTTTTAGACACTTTTTGAAGAGTTATATTTATAAAAACAGATTTATTGAGGATTTGAGGTAAATGACTGGACTCGTGAACTTTTATAGAATTTTCATGTCCCTAAAATAACTCCCAATATTAGACAAATACAGATTTACGGAAATTAATGCTAGGATTACGACATGAAATGGCCTGGGCCTGGCGAAATGAAAGCCAGATTCTGTCATGAAATCGTTTTTAGATATCATTTTTGAACGACTATTGGAAAAAATCTGCCCAGGCAATGAGACTTTATAAAAATCAAAACACATGTACCGTTTCTAAGCCAGTAACGGATCACCTACCCAAATTGATGCATAAAGACGTTTGTGACTATCTAATTTTTTAAGTTTTCATAACTGGAAGAGGAATGTGGATCTAATATCAACTTTATCATCTCCTTTCTAAAACCTCCGTCCCATTATCATCACGCAAAATTGAGAAATTAGCCTTCAAAATAGTGTCATCTAGTTAGGCATCGGCACTCGGCGTTACATTACGCGCGTGTGATTTCAGATTTCAGATTTTCAAGAAAAAAGCGGGGGAAAAAATAAAAATATTTTTTTAAACAAAATGTTTAAAAATAAAAAATATGCCGAAGTATCTAGAATTAATATATGATTAACACAGAAAGATGTTCTGTTGAACACCCCACAACATTTTCCGGGTGTTTGGGTGCAGGTTTATAGTTAAAAAAGGCAAGTTTTAATGCATAATTACAGCAGAAATTACCTACGCCAGTAACGGATCACCCATTTTCAAATCTTTATAAAAAACAAAACAAAAGATCATAATAAAATTTTGTTTGCTGTAACAGTGTATTTAATTAAAATCTGTGATATTTCTTACTTAAAAATCGAAAAATATTTTGATATTTTGGTAAAATTGGGTTTTTGTGTGATTTTTGCTAACATTTCATAGGGATCAGTTTGGCAGAATTCAACTCCTCATAACTAAATAAGGAAGAACGTTTAAGAATTAAATTTTTACATGGATATTATTTCCTAGTTTGCTAACACTTTGATGAAAAAAGTAAGATAATTGGTCAATTATTTTTAAAATAAAGCCAGGTGATCCGTTACTGGAGTAGTGGTGATCCATTACTGGCGTAGTGTAAGGGGTTCGTAAAATGCGCAGTGATTTGCTTATTAGTGACGGAATGAGCTTGAATTGACGATATTCGTAATCTGTACTATTTTGGCTTTCCAGCGATGTATGATAGTCCATAACAAATATTTTTTATCAGAAAGAAATTGAATCCACAAACAAAGTGATCTGTTACTGGCTTAGAAACGGTAGTTCATACCTTCTTTTACCGGAATAAAATAGACAATATATCCAAAAAACTGATTTGACAAAAATGAAAGGAACAAAATTAAGGCAACAAATGGTGCGTCTTTTCACATGATTATTACACACATTTTAAACCATTTTTATTCTCCACCAAGTAAGGAAAAAACTCAATCTTTGGACAAAAGGAGATAAATGTGAATTCAAATTATAATTTCCACAATTAATCATGGACATTTATCAAGCAAATCTGGCGTTTTAGTGATTTAAATTGACCCTTTCTGACCGATTGATCAAAAAAAGATCAAAGTTTGTGGATGACGTCATCCGCGCGTGCAGATTTGTAAAAATGCAGCGCGCGCTGTCAAAATAGCAGCACGCTCAATCTGACCGGCAATTTTACACAACCGGGAGTACGTGACTTCGCACATGTTCTGATGATGTCGCGCACATGTTTTCGGCTAGGCAATCCATTTGCTGGAGCCGGTCCAGCTCCATTGCCTGGGGCAGGTTCAGTCATTATTATAGCTTGTGAGAGCACCAATTATCGGTGCTTCTGGTCACCGAATCTCGGGACACACATGTACTTGTACCCCGGCTAGACTGTCTACTACAGGTGTTACTGTTTAAAATTTATTAACTCTTATGACGCCGTCCAAAGTTAACCAGGGGGGGGGGGGGAGCTGCGCTCCACTGGGACCCCCACCCACCCTATCCCCATTTTTTTCCACCCCCCACCCCTCCTTATCCTCTGGATTTTCCAACCCACCAGCCCCTGCTATCCCCAAATTTGTCCACCCCCCCTGCTATCCCCAAGTTTTTCCACCCCCACCCCCTACTATCCCCACATTTTTTCAACCCCCCACCCCTGCTACCCCCCATTTTTGATGACCCCCACCCCCCTCTATTCTCAAAATTGTTAACCCCCCACTATCCCCTTTCCCCCCCCCCCCGACCCCTTACCCCCTCCTATCCATTTTTTTAAACCCTACCCCACTCCCTCTATCCTTAAATTTGTGGTTCCCTACCCCTCTAAACAATTTATACCCCCCTTCTATCTGTCCTCTATCCCCTCTATCCCTCTATTCCCCTCTATCCCCTCTATTCCCAAATTTTCCCACTCAATCCCCATCTATCCCCAGATATTTTGACCCCCACCATTTCCAGATTTATCCCCAAACCCCCATGTATCACGATTTTTCCAAACTCCCAACCCCCAGATTTTCCCACTAATGCTAGATCCACAATTTGTCCAACCCCCGCCCCCTGCTATTCTCAATTGTTTCCAATTCCAACCCCTCACCCCCCATCTATCCCCAGATTTTTCCAACCCCCCACCCCCATCTATCCACAGATTTTTCCAACCCTCCACCCCCTGCTATCCCCAGCTTTTTCCAACCCCCCACCCCCTGCTATCCCCAATTTTTTCCAACCCCCCACCCCCTGCTATCCCCAATTTTTTTCCAACCCCCCACCCCCTGCTATCCCCAATTTTTTCCAACCCCCACCCCCTACTATCCCCAAATTTTCCAACCCCCCCCCCCCCCCCGCACCCCCCCGGTTAACTTTGGACGGCGTCTATGACGTTGTTGACTTGCACTCCACTCACACCGAGACAGAGTGGGCAGTCTATCACTCTATAGTAATGTAATGTTCTAAAAAGCGAAATCCCTTAAGGGTACTGACTGCAGTGTGAATCTATTTTCGTGGGTTTTTTTCGTGTAAAAGTAGAAATTCAGAAAGAAAAAAAAATCAAAAAAAATAATAACATATTTTTACCTTCAAAAAAGTTAATTTGCGCCCCAAATTAACATTGCAGTCAGTACCTTTAAAGGGAGTAGCACACTTTACCAAAATCGTTCCAAAATTTCAAAATGGTTAAAACTAAGTAGATATAATACGTGTATTATTCTGTGTATGAAATTTCAAAGCCATACTTGCCATGATTCATTGCGATTACTGCTATTATGCTGATCTCTTTGATTGTGCTAATCACTCTCGTTGGTGGCACTATCCATTATTGGTGATGGAAATCATATCACCGATCTCGATCCATCCCTTTCATACTACATGCAAATATGCAATACATACAAAGCGAAGTTAGAGGGTACTGAACAGATTTTCGTGAGTTTCGGATAATAAACCGACCGCCAGCGTTTTATTCAATTATATCTTAAAAAAAAAAAAAAAAAAATCAATAACTCTGCCAAAATACATCGCCAAGTCATAATCTTTTCAGAATAAATTTTAAAAATCATAACCTTTCATAGTTTAGATTAATATGGTATCTTATATTTTTTTGTATGCAAAAGTGTGTCATTCCCTCATTGATCATGAAATACAAATTAGATCTAATTCTAAATCTATTTTAGATTAAATTTTTTTTAGTTTTTTTTTTTTTTTTTTTTTTTTTTTTGGGGGGGGGGGGGGGCTATTTTTTTCTGGAGTTTTACCAAATAGCATATTCTATGCTGTGCCATGCCATGCCTATGGCTGAGCCTCAAAACACTAAATTGAGCAATAATAATTGTTTTTGGCAATGTATTTTTTCGTGAACATGTCCGCCCAAAATATTATTTAATATTGGGGGGTTAACTTGGTTTCCATGTTTATTTGTAGATTAGCACTAAATGTACCGTATTTGTCGCGCATATAGTGGCATAACACTGTGCACAAACAAAATTTTTCTCGGAAAACAGCCCACAATATTCTGTTCGTGTATAGTGGCACCCCACGTGACGGCCATGGCCTGAAAGGGGTGTCGCCCTTCTATAGTGGCATGCCACTGTGACCGAGTCTAGTGAGTAGTGTGTGAGGCTGTGGGGTAGGCTGTGAGGCTTGAAGAGGTAGATTTGAAACATGCTACTCTATTTGTTGGGGGTGGTGTAGGCTGAGATTTAGGTTGTCAGGCCTTTTGCCTGATGCTTTTTACTCTAGTTTGAGGAAAGGTGCAACACTTTTTTAGAGGGGGGGGGGGGGGGGGCTGCAATATTTGGAACACAACACTATTTGTTAGGGGTGGTGTAGGCTGAGATTTAGGTTCAAACACTGTTGAGCCTTTTACCTTGTCCTGGAGAAAGGTGACACTGACACCTTTTACTCTAGTCTGAGGAAAGGTGCGATATTTGGAACACAACACTATTTGTTAGGGGTGGTGTAGGCTGAGATTTAGGTTCAAACACTGTAAGGCCTTTTACCTTGTCCTGCCTTTTTATTTTCACTCCGGCTGTTTCAAAAGATTTCTCTCCTGTTTTCCACAGTTTCCTGCCAACATGATTCCCCTGGAAAATGCTGAACTGTCCTCTTTGTGGTACCATCTCCACCAACATAACAAGACTGTTGAGACATGTGTCGACTCTCCACAGCCATGACCCTCACTTCAACCTCACTTGTGGCTTAGATGGCTGTGTCAGAACATTTAAAACTTATGGAAGTTTTAAGACTCACGTTCATAGGGACCATCATGTTTATTATTCAACCCAAAGTGTGCAGAATGTGAAAATTATATGCCCGGTATGTGCAGCTGTATGCGCTACCTTGAGGGAGTTGGTGTCACACTACAGGGAGCATGAAGATAACTTCCCATGTCCAGCGAAAGGATGTGACAAACACTTTGCAGTGCATTCTTCCTTCACATCACACTTGTCAGAGGTTGCTAGCCCTGGGGAAGGGCATCACCAATCACATCAAGACCCTGAAGCGTGCCAAGAACGACCCAAAGTTCCAAATCTTGCTTGCACAGCTGGAACGTAACGTGGAGGACGCCACAGACCGCGAAAGTCGACTAGCGTATGGGACAATGGCAGCAACCTTCATGCCATACCTATTCAATGAGGACCTGGATCTTGTGAAGCTGTTGCCAGTAGGTTTCTATTTCTATTATATACCGTATTTGTCGGTGTATAAACCGCGGGGTTTTTTCTGGCTAGAGAACCGCAAAAGTAGGGGGGGGGGGGGGGCTTATACACGGAGATAGGGTAAATTGTACAAAAATCCCCACTAGCACAATACAGCATGAAACACTATGCATGGGACAGTACTAAACGGTAAAACACAAATGAATGCAAAACAAAACATGAATCAAATCAAAGATGAAACAAAATGTACCTTGATATGTTTATTCCTTCTTACAAGTCTAGATTTGGTTGAATCTACCCTTGAAAATAGTAAATCCTAAGCTCTTTTTTGAGAAGAAAAATTGCGATCGTAACTTTCCAACTGGTGGGGAAAAGTAAGCATAGCACATGCACACAGACCACATGAGAGTTGACTGAAATTAGCGATCATCCTATCGTGATTGAGTCAAATCTCATCTGGTCTGTGTGCATGTGCTATGCTTACTTTTCCCACCAGTTGGAAAGTTACGATCGCAATTTTTCTTCTCAAAAAAGAGCTTAGAATTTACTATTTTCTAGGGTAGATTCAACCAAATCTAGACTTGTAAGAAGGAATAAACATATCAAGGTACATTTTGTTTCATCTTTGATTTGATTCATGTTTCGTTTTCTGTTTGTTTGTCTTTTACCGTTCAGCACTGTCCAATCCATAGTGTTTCATGTTGAGTTGTGCTAGAATTATACAATCAATTTAATTTTTTTTCACTGAAAACCCTCCAAAGTTGGGGGTGCGGTTAATACACGGGAGCGGTTAATACACCGGCAAATACGGTAACATGAATGTCCTTATATTCATGGTACATACATGTACACTTGATACAGGTTGCAGCATCATTACATCTGCAGCAGAATATTTTCAATTAAGATGAATTTTATGTATGGTACCATACTAGTCTACATGTACTTGGATTTATAAATTATAGTCCAAAATGACGTAATCCGTGAATTTGTTATCCCGCGAAAATTTAGATAATGCACTGTTTGGCCATTACCATGCATTGCATGGCTAGCAAATCCGCAAACATTTCCTCCCGCTAAAAGTCTAAAATAGCAAAACCGCAAACTTTTACAGCCGGGAATATTTCATGTTTTACAGTAATATGTACAGAGGTCAGCTTCAATGAACAAGCCATGAGTCAAACTTTCTATTCATTTTGATGCTCTTGTCTAATCCACATTGTGTTGACATTGTGCTTGTTTCAGGAACATGGAGCAGAGACCATGGCTACTCTCGCTCGAGATTCTGTCCACCCTGTGGTGATCGTCTCTGGGGACATTTTCAAGACGGAACTTGTGAGTGTGGCAGCAGAAGGCCAAGAACTCTTCCACTGCTGTGAAGTGACAGAGGGACTTATCTGCCTCTTTGCACTGTTTTATGGGTGCAACCTGCAGTATCCATCTCCATGCAAGAAGACATGCTCTTTTGTTCAGCATGGACTGATGGACGTGAGGGGAGGACCTCTTCCTGTGTGTGTTGTCAACACAATGGAGAAATTCAAGAGTGCTCTGCCCAAACAGTAACTGTACTCCGGCCGGAGGCCAGATGAGCTTTTGTCGTGGCGCGGCGTCCGTTGTCCGGCTGTTGTCTGTCCGTCGTCCGTCCGTCCACAATTTGCGAAAATTGCTATTTCTCCTAGTAGTAGAGATGTTAAGACCCCAAGATATGGGTGTTCACTGCACTTTGGGGTACAGAGTTTTTAATAACTTTAAAATATTCCTTGGATGAAAAGAAGAAAATTCATCCAAAGAGACACTTTGTATCTATGCAAATTAGGCCTAATTTCCATAATTTATGCAAATTTATTCATGAAAACGGGATATTTCATGAAAATTGTGTTTTTATTGACATATTTTATGGGGAACATATTCCTTGGATCAAAAGAAGAAAATTCAATTAAATAGACACCCTGTTTATATGCAAATTAGGTCTAATTTCCATAATTTATGCAAATATATGGATGGGAATAAGATATCTAAGCCAATGGTATTTTTGTTGACATATTTAGGAGAACATAATCCTTGGATCAAAAGAAAGAAAATGTTTCAAAGAGACACTCTGCATTTATGCAAATTAGGCCTAATTTCCATAATATATGCAAATTTATTCATGGCCCCAGAAAATAACTTCCCCTAAATAAAGCCACAAAATGACTTTGTCCATCAGAAAGAGTGTCTTTTCATAAGAAAATTGATACCAAGAACATTAATTTTGGTAGTGTAGTTTTTGTTTTACAGCGCTGTGAGTGACACCATGTCAGGGTTCATTTTTCTTCGATTTGTGACATACCTATTAGCTAAAGAATGACCCGAACAGCTCGTCATAGAATTACGGTGAACAATAATGCGAACACCTTTGTTAATGTGCAATCGACTGAATAGCCACAGCACAGAATTCTATAACGAGCCGCTTTGGGTCATTCTTTAGCCAATAGGTCAGTTAAAATTGAAAAAAATGAACCCTGACATGGTGTCACTCACAGCGCTGTAAAACAAAAACTACACTACCAAAATTAATGTTCTTGGTATCAATTTTCTTATGAAAAGGCACTCTTTCCGATGGACCAAGTCATTGTGTGGCTTTATTTTTGGGAAGTTATTTTCTGGGGCCATGAATACATTTGCATAAATTATGGAAATTAGGCCTAATTTGCATAAATGCAAAGTGTGTCTTTGGATCATTTTTTTTTCTCTTGATCCAAGGATTATGTTCTCCTAAATATGTCAACAAAAATACCATTGGCTTAGATATCCCATTCCCATCCATATATTTGCATAAATTATGGAAATTAGACCTAATTTGCATATAAACAGGGTGTCTATTTAATTGAATTTTCTTCTTTTGATCTAAGGAATATGTTCCCCATAAAATATGTCAATAAAAACACAATTTTCATGAAATATCCCATTTTCATGAATAAATTTACATAAATTATGGAAATTAGGCCGAATTTGCATAGATACAGAGTGTCTCTTTGGATAATTTTTTTTCGTTTTATCCAAGGAATATGATAAAGGTACTAAATCAATTGTACCCCAGATTGCAGTGGCGGACATCTTAACCACCCTACTATAGAGTCTTTAGGGGGTTTCATTCAAACTTGCACACAATGTTCACCATGTTGCTGTGTATATAAGGTCAAGTGACAATTGCAGCAAATGCTATTTCTCCCGAAATATGTTCAGGATTTAACTCGAACTTATACACAATTCTTCTATTGACCCTGCCATTACAGGGTGTCTTCCAGGTGGCGCCACCTATCATGGTTGTGGCGATACATGTAAGGTCAATTCATAATCTGTGAGATTATACAACTGTTTTAAGATTTCACACTTTGCGCCAAACGCTATTTTTCCCAAACTAGCTACACTGTTATTGACACTTTTCTTTTTTTTTCTTCTTTTTTTTTCATTTAGTATGTGTACTGTGTTGATTGAGTTTGTGAGCATTGTATTTGTGAGCATTGTATTTTCCATGACATGATACAGTGAGATATTCCGTCCGATGGTCATGGCAATTTGTACATGCACTTGTATATAGACTTTAAACAATTTGGATGTTGTTGAAGGGTACTTTCAATTCACGTTTAGTACACATTTCAACTCGGGTTTATTACCCATTTATTATGTGTACTCTGTTGATATGATACAGTGAGATCTTCCGTCCGATGGTCATGGCATTTTGTACATGCATTTGTATATAGACTTTAAGTAATTTGGATGTTGTTGAAGGGTACTTTCAATTCACGTTTAGTACACATTTCAACTCATGTTTATTACCCATTTATTATGTGTACTCTGTTGATATGATACAGTGAGATCTTCCGTCCGATGGTCATGGCATTTTGTACATGCATTTGTATATAGACTTTAAGCAATTTGGATGTTGTTGAAGGGTTCTTTCAATTCACGTTTAGTACACATTTCAACTCAGGTTTATTACCCATTTATTATGTGTACTCTGTTGATATGATACAGTGAGATCTTCCGTCCGATGGTCATGGCATTTTGTACATGCATTTGTATATAGACTTTAAGCAATTTGGATGTTGTTGAAGGGTACTTTCAATTCACGTTTAGTACACATTTCAACTCAGGTTTATTACCCATTTATTATGTGTACTCTGTTGATTGGACAGTTTGTTGTGAGCATTGTATTTTGCATGTACACATGCAGTGAGATTGACTTGTTTTATCTAGATAGCCTGAAATCTAGTAAAATAAAAAAAAAAACAATCAAATCAAATTCTCAATTAAATCCTCAATTTCTGATGCATTTGTTAACTGGAAAAGAGTGTAATTTAATGAAATAGACTCTGTTTCATATCATTTTGTTGAATACAATTTTTGTCTCAGTACAAATGAAAGCTTGGAAAACGACTCAATTAAAAATGAAATTTATCTTCAAGTTGGTATTCTAAATGTAAAGTTTCCTGCCTTTTGGTAATCTCATGGATAAAATGGGATTAATTACTGTCAGATCAATGTTCAAATCAATTTAGATTCTTTATTCATGGAGTTTGTTTGTGAAAAAAAGTTGTCTTGGTAAGTTTGCTTTGGATTATCATGACAAAAAATTGTCTTGTGATCATGCGGACAAACTGTAACGTGAGTTACCGCTTCACATGACGATACCTGGAGAATGTAAGACAATTTGAATTTTTACCATACTCTGTGATGTATGTTGTTAGTCCATGACTTTGACACAATAGACTTTAGAGTCTCTCTGTTTCTTGTTTGAGGAAACTTTTGAATATAATATATGCCAAATTTTTGCATGTCCAAATTATGTAACGTGAGTTACCGACATTTGTAGTTTTTTCTCATAGTTCTCATTAGAGTCTGTGGATGTAATGTTGCTGTGAGGTAGGATGGAGGTGCATGATGCTCATTCACATATAGTAACTCGTATCACTAATTGGGCTTTAAGGATATTGATCTCAACGACCTAATTTTGAGTTCAAAATGTAACGTGAGTTACCGTGGAAATGCCCATATGCATTTGTATCTTGGTGACATTAGATTTTAGAGAGTTGTGAACATTATTTTGAATGTATGATGTCGCTATGGACTTTAGGCAATTTGAGCATGTAACTCAGGTATACAGTGAGATATTTTAATATTGCAGGCCTTTGCAGCCATACCTGGTGTATTTTGCAGCCATATACACATGTACTGTATATGATTATCTGCCATTTGTATAAGGAAACTATCCGGGGGGGGGGGGGGGGGACTCCATGTCTGGAGGGTGGTGGGGTAGCTTGACAGTTGTGGGAGGGGGGGGGGGCATTGATGAGCAGTCTTGTCCGGAGGGGGAGGGGTCTGAAGAAAAATATATTATCATATCTGGCCTAACCACCCTCCATACATGTAGGGTGTCATGATAGGGGATCATGTAGAATATATCATCAAAGCCACATCTGCTATTTTCCTACTAGTGTGCCTTTTAAAACATGAAAAAGCCCAGCCTCTCTGTGTCTTTAGGTAAATCTTGTAAGATGCTGCATAATATTCATGGTATTATTGTTTTTGTGACATATTTTCACACTTCAGTTATGTTCATTCACTAGTACTCGATTGTCAATTGAATGACATTTGTTCACATGTATTCTATGAATGTTTACATAAACAAAATGTATTCAAACTATTGCATTTGTTGGTGTGCCTTTTTAATGAGACAAACCGGAGACTAAAGTGTAGTACAGGCCCAGTAAAGTCCAAAATTAGTGTCCACAAGTGAAATAATAATTGAATCGAGATAAGCAAAGGTCCTATATTCAGTGCCCATATGCCCCAGTGATCTGGGGCGGTATTCTGAAAAGTAACAAAAGATTTTAGTGACGTAGATAAAATATTTTTTAGTGGATGGTGATCCAATTTTAATGCGCAATGAGGTACTCCAGTGCGCATTGTTTTGGCTAGCCAGTGCGCATTGTTTTGACATTAAAAAGGATCACCATCCACTAAAATAGATTTTATCTACGTCACTAAAATCGATTGTAACTTTTCAGAATACGGCCCCTGCACTAATCAGTGCAGTTGAACTCCAATATTCGGATTCCATGAGCTCCAATAATAGGTGCCCAGTATACCATATATACCATATAACTTCAAAATAGGGATTCCATGAGCTCCAATAATAGGTGCCCAGTATACCATATATACCATATAACTTCAAAATAGGGATTCCATGAGCTCCAATAATAGGTGCCCAGTATACCATATATACCATATAACTTCAAAATAGGGATTCCATGAGCTCCAATAATAGGTGCCCAGAATACTGTCCACGTCTGTACTGAACCAATTATTGGTGCTGCGTGAGCTCCACTGTACGGACCCACACTGGTCCAAAAACAGGGGCCCACGAAGCCAATTAATGGTTGCAGCTGGGTTACATCCAGTATACCATATAACTTCAAAATAGGGATTCCATGAGCTCCAATAATAGGTGCCCAGAATACTGTCCACGTCTGTACTGAACCAATTATTGGTGCTACGTCAGCTCCACTGTACGGACCCCCTGGTCCAAAAACAGGTGCCCACGAAGCCAATTAATGGTTGCAGCTGGGTTGCATCCAGTATACCATATATACCCTATAACTTCAAAATAGGGATTCCAGGAGCTCCAATAATAGGTGCCCAGAATACTGCCCACGTCTGTACTGAACCAATTATTGGTGCTGCGTGAGCTCCACTGTACGGACCCACACTGGTCCAAAAACAGGTGCCCACGAAGCCAATTAATGGATGCAGCTGGGTTACATCCAATTATTGGACCCGGATAGGAGGATTTTTTTAACAGTGTATGTTCATGGGTCTGCTTACGAAGACTACCTTTTGTCTTTTGGCGTTTGGCGCGTACGGAACCATGAGGCCATAATGGTTCCGTGAGTGGTGGTAATTAATTGAATTGGATATGAACTACACAATCCTTTGCAAAACATATCATTATGTGTTGTTCTTTGCTTAGTGGTCCCCTTTAAAACACACAGAAATTAAACATGTATCATTATTAGTTATTTCGTATGAATATATTTACGCAACTATAGACAATTTGAATTTGATGGGGGGGGGGGGGGGGGGGGGGGTGCAGCTCCAGTCACCCATATCTGAACGCCAGTGAAAATAATACTAATTACTTGCAAGTATACATAATCACGATGATGTTGATGAAAATGTAACTGTCGGGATGGACTCGAGTCATACAATACACTTTTAATGCGGAATAAGAATTAACTAATGGGTTATTTTTTCCGTTCGTGCTTTCCATCAAAGACCATTCGATGATGATATGACGCGATCTTTGAATGCATAATTATGATTAGAAATATGAACCTTCACTTTCATGTATAAGGCGATACGCTACGGATATCCATATAGACATGCCTTAAACACATGCTGACTGGAACATTGTTGCATATTATGTACGTATTATATATATGACACACTATCCCAGACTGCACGGGTTAAGATAAGACATCAGTTAGCGGTCAAACTTGCTCCGAGGCATGTAGGCTTGTAGCCATATCTTGGATGTCTTGATTGATTAAAGTCGAATCATGGCTAACATTAAAACAGAAATAGGATAGGTATATGATGCCCATATCATACATATTATTGCAAGAACGAAAAATGTGCGATGCGCTGCGCACTAAGTGATATCATGAACAATATCGTCAATGCCTAATGGTGAATTTCCTTTTCCGCTTTCCGTCACAAATCACTTGACGATATTAAAGGGATCTAGTGACTTTGTTGACAAGTGCAAAAAGTGATGCGTGGTTAATAAAATGTGTGTTGGTGTGATCTGATATGTCCGGAAAGTAATGTTTGAAAATTTAAGTTAAGTTAATTGGAAGTTACTTGGCCGAGAAATGAGCGAAAATGCAAAGTGATATTCACTTACTCATTGCACTTTACTTTGTACACGGCTGAAAAGTTCCCGTAGATAATTTCATATCCGAACACTTCAATCGTAAATATCTTTTGAACGAAATGGAAATTTGAAAAACCAAAAACTGTCCCACGCTTTTATTTTTAATACGAATAAAACAAGGTATGAGGGAATTCCAATTGGATTTTGAGGATTTGGACAATGTAAGACACAATCTTTGAGAACATGGAGAGCCAGATTTTGCGAACCAGCTGCAATGCAACATATTCGTTTAAACATTCTTTTAAACCCTTTACTGGCTTCAAAGTTTTGCAAACTAAACCCCTCAAAAAAAGTTCGGAAACTCAACTTTGATCGATTGTATCACTTTTATTGTCAAATTGTATGTTTTCCTTTTAGCGTCATTGCAATGCATGATGATTTCCCTTTGCAATGGTACATTATTTGTCATTCATTTCAAATCAGGGAATACGCAGTGTGTTTCAGAATGGAGGACGGTCAGAAGTCAAATGTCGCAAAACGGGCCGAAAGTATTCAGTTGGGAAATTTGACTCTTGTGCCGTATTTTTGTATGTTCAAGTTTTATCGAAGATTGTAGCGTGTTCAAATGATTTAAACTTATCAAATTTGGTATCATTTTAAAGCCCATGTGTCTATCTTTTCAATACGGTTATGTCCGTAACAATTTTATTAACAGGTTAAGTATGGTACAGCTGAACATGGGGAGGGCCGAAAGGGAAATGTTGCAAAATGCATTTCTTTTTGTGAAATTGAAGGCGTTGCATCAAAAAACGACTATTGGAGGGATGTTTTAGGGTTTAAAATTGCATAATCATCAGTAAATTTGGTATCATGTGAAAGCGTTTTTATTTTTCTTTAAAATCATGTCTCACCTGTAATAATTATGCTATTGTGGTGTGTGCAGTAAAACCGGATATGGGGGTCTATAAATGCTTTGGATTTAAGACCATGGCTTCTTGTTTCAAGATTCTGGTAAGATATTGTTGTATTAATCATAACTCTATCATCATTACGTTTTGCACTATCGGAAAGCTCGTTAATTTACCTTTAATATGATGTCTCATTTGCAATGATTATGCTGAATGTGAGTGTGTAATACAGGAAACTCACAAACTTGATGTATTGAAAATGCTTCAAATTTCTCTAAACCTACGCAAACTGGCCAGAACTGGCATATTAGCGCCCTCTTCGACCGTGTAGGTATGCCCTTATTACCACGTATCAAACGGTAGAAAGTCGACCTAGCAACGTGTCATTTTGAGCCCCATACATTTAGAGGTACTACACACACCTCAAGCATATAACCACTATGAATAGGGCATTATTTCATTGACAAATTAACACGCTTTAACATAATGTTAAATTTCATAATGATTATGTAAAGTAAAGTACTAAGATATCCCCACAAAAGTCGTTTTTGGATGCAACGCCTTCAATTTCACACAATCAAATGCATTTTGCTTACATTTTGCTGTCGATCCTCCCAAATATTCACCTTAATTGTACCTACCCGGCTTTCATAATTATTCCAAGTGAGGTGTCATTGGAAAGATAATTAAACAGGCTTTTGTCTGATACCATATTCAACAGTATGTCTTCATTGACAAGATATTCATCGTCGAACGAATTTGAACTTGAGAAAGACCGTGATATGGGTGTCAGACCTTCCAACTGAAGTTTGTTGGCGCATTTTGTGACATTTCACTTCTGACTTTCCCCCATTCTCAAGTATACTGCGCATACCTCGTGCTCGTGATGCTTACGAATTTGGTATCATTTTAAAGAGGTATACACACCCTTTCAAGTGATACCAAATATAACCATTATGATTTCTTGATAAAATAGATATAATCGATCAAACTTGAGTTTCCGAACTTTTTTTGAGGGGTTTAGTTCTATTAGTGTAATATGGCTTGGAATTTTTTGTAGAACGTGGCCCCATATATTCATAAAACCCCACTATATAGCTTAGTCCATGATAAGTGCATTTCAAATGGTACAGTTTAGTGTGGCTTGAAACAGCTTTCATATAGTCCCCAACTAGGGTTAGCTAGTTTAGCCTTAGTTACCTACTAAAGGCCCAGTCCCATACTGACGATTTTCACGGCGACTCGCAACGACTCGCAACGATTTACTAGAACGAATCGACTCGATTTAACCACAGTTTAACAACGAATTGAGAAGAATTGTACGGCGACTCAGAACGAATATTCGTTCTTCGTCGTTGTTCGACGAGTCACTCCGCCCTTCTTTTGTCTTCAACCATCGCGGTAGAAAAATCGTGGCAGGAAAAAAGTTGCGGTCCATAGTGGCGATTTCTACGACGACTGGCAACGGATTATCATTCGTGGAGAAAATCGCTCAAGTCGTTACGAGTCGTTGTAATTCGTTCTTCAAACCGTTGTGCATCGCAAAGAACGCCGTGACTCGTGTTAGCACAACGATAGTTTTGAACCGGTTCAAAACTATCGCCATGCCGCAACGATATTATTACTCAAACTGCAATCATGTGTGGATTTATTGTGTATGTTAACTGCGTAGGCGAGCTTTATAGCGAAATAAGCATAGAGCTCAGTTCCAAAAGGCGCTAAATCCACTTTCCATACAAAATGAGTAAGGGGTGGCATCAAAATGATCACTGCCGTCCCGCTGCAGGATCCCGCTTGGGCCCGAGCCTGGACGATCGGCGGGCCGCAGTATACCGCAGCACGCTTGAAACCGATTTGTTTCCACCAGTCCCCTGCAGGGGGACGGAAATGTACATGCATGGTCTTACCGCGGGGGAACGATATCGTTCCGCCGCGGGAGGCCGCGCCTAGGGCCCCGCCACCGTACTTCGGTGGTTTCACGTGCTTATGCTAGTAATTAGACGTACACAATTTGTCTAGCGCATGAATGGACTATAGCGCCGCTACTATGCCACCTGGGCCTGGTCTGTCGATGTTGTTAGTGTGATCCCTCAGAAGACATAACATCGACAGCTGACGCAACTAACTCTAGCTATGGCCACTTTTCATCCTATTTTTGAAACAAGGTATGTAACGCTACCCAGATTTGTTTGTATTGAGTTTGTATAAAAGACTTACGTCTACTCTACACGACTGATATAATGTCGGCTCAGAGGAGGCTCAGAGCGTATTGTTGGATTGCGGATGAAACTGTCACGTTAAAGATTTCGTCATAAATGCGATGATGAGATAGCTACCTAGATCGATCTGATTATTTTCCGGCCCGCACGCGCACTCCGGACCACATTCCAGCAGAGATTAGCATTATCATGCAGGCATGCTGAGTACGATTTGGTCGCTCGAGTAGATACTAGACCTACTCGACTCTTCCAACATTAACAGTCGAGCGAGGTGGCCTGGCCAGGCCATCACACCAATTATACGTTACATGCGTGTACATTGTACACATGCACAGGCTAGCTAGGCTAGGCTGTGCGCGTGTACGTGGATGTTGCATTGCGCATGCATACATGTACGAGTACCGTACACGTACCTACGTAGGTACGTGTACGGTACTCGTATGCATGCGGCATGCAATAATGATCTTCGCGCGCAAGAATCGGGATCCCGCGGCCCGCCGCGTTGAGTCCCGCCGCGTCGGGACGAATTCCTCTCCACAGCTGACTCAGCTGATCGGGACGCCGCAGCGTACCGCTAGGAATGATCAAACCCGAAAGTTCGAATACAAATACGCGCTCTAATCGTCCCAAGCGGGATCCCGCGGTAGGGCGATAGTGATCATTTTGACGCCATCCCTAAGTGCTATGACAGTAAGCTACGTAACTATCTAGAATCCAAATTTTAGGACAAATTACACAATCAAATTAAAAATATGGGACGATCCATATTTATATTGACATAAGCATGTGAACAAAGTATGACAAAGAAACCTGCTTTTTTTACCTGCTTTGAAACAGTGGATCTAGCGCCTTTTGGAAGAAAGCTCTTGAATGTCAAACTATTTCACCCACATTCAGGACATACTTTGCTTGTTACAATCATGTTCTACCACCATCATATTCCTGAAAGTTGTCTGATTAAACATTTTGTCGCGTTGGTTTCGTGTCGGTTCGTATATTGGTTCGTTCTGATTCGTGTTGATTCGTTCTGATTCGTTGTAGTTCGTCGTAAATATCGCCACTAATGGGAATACGGTAGAACGGAAAGCGGCGATCTTCACAACGAAGCGATGCGAGTCGCAGCGAATTGCAACGATGTGGAACGACTTGACACGAATATGCAACGGCATATACAACGATTTTTGGTGGAAATCGTCGTGGCGTGGCGACTGATTTGAACAGTTGAAGACGGCGATTCTGGTTCCGCTTTCACGATTTTCTTAACGATGCGCAACGGTTTTGGGGAAGAATCGATACGATGCAACACGACCTAAGCGATTTTCTCGACGAACGTCAAATCGTTGCGATTCGCCGTGAAAGTTAAACTCATGAACACTACAGCAATTAGGGTACAATTATAGGGTGACACACGCTGCTACAATAGCAGCACCCTTAATGATGCAATTCTAAATCCCGAATGGTGGTATTGGCACCCTAAGGGTGCATTTGAGTCCACTGTTGGGTGAAACATTGCATTGTATAGCAGCGTTTTGCACCCTTAAGGGTGAAAACTTGAACCTTTATTTCTTAGTGTGCAGTTAACTAAAATATTGTGTGTTTAATAGATAGGCACATCATCCAAAACAGACTTAGCATGGAACTAAGCTAGAGGGCTTTTATGAATATGGGCAGATCCAGAGTAAATATCTGCGCATCATTGGTTTGGACGGGGTTAGGATCACAATCTGCATGCTTGAATCTGAATCCCCCCTTCTAACACAGAAAACAAGACTGTTTCTACAGAATACACACTAATCTAACATCATTACAGAAACAACTCACAATGTCGAATCTTGCTCTAAATTACCCACCTCAAGAAACCCACTTAAAGATCACCTGCCTTGCGTGAGATGATATAATTACACCGCAGGTCACCATTTTGAACTTTGCTAGTCCGCGAGAACTGCATAAAATAAAGCCGATAAATATTAAGTACCGTGCGCACGGCGTTCGAAAGATGGCACCGCGCTTGTGATTTACGAATTCGAACTACCTTTAACTGGCAGATGATTGGTTCATACTGCTGCCGTCACTATCTGGAACAGCCTGTTGAAAACAGAGATTGGTGTGATCATTGCGAATGGGGTTTAATCCTTCACGAAACGTACGTGTGTATCATCAGCACCTTTTGTAGAAGTCATCAAGTATCCGAGGGCTCGCTGAAATTCAAGCTCCTGTAAACCATTGATTGGCATATTATGAGGATATTTTGATCTCGAAGTGTTTTGGGTGTCTACATTGGGTTTGGTTTACATGTTTATTCTCCACTGTAACATATGTATTATATACATCTTTATAACAAAAACAATTCTAGGGGATCTACAACCTTCAGCAGTGAACGAGTTAATATGCGACAGACGTCGGGAGTGAAATGTTGCTCGGAGCCATGTGGGTTCGTGGCCTTGCCTCGGATATCTTGATTGATTAAAGAAAGTCGCTATCATTACTTCTATCAAATCGAAATGTTATACATGATTTCCATAATTTGTCATAGAGGTCTTCATAGAGTAAGATTGCACGCTTCACGTATTATAAAAAGGTACAGCAGATGCATTTGCATACTTCTGGAGTGGCGCCGCATGGGTCATTTCGCCCGGACAACACCAATGAGTTACCTAACAAGGTTAACACCCTCCCCGTACTTCAGTTATACATTGTATGCATATTAAAGGGAGTAACATCATCAAAACTTACAGCGGAGCCCTAGCGATTCTCACGTACCTTTAATGTATTCTTATTACCAATAGAGTCATGGAACAGCTTTCTGTTTTTTTTTTTCCAAATGTCTCTTCCGTTATATAAAGATATGTATGATTGAAGTGTTCATAATTATAATTAACTACTGGATAATTATAACGGTGTACCAAGTCAGTGCAATGAGTTAGCGAATATCAGTTTGCATTTCCGCTCGTTACTCGGTCATACAAGTCATATGATATTCATTCACAATGGAATTTGTACACATCACTCAGTGGACATATCAGATCACAGAAATACAAATTTCACCAACCATTTGCAAGTTTTTTAACTGTCAACAAAGTTAATAGATCCCTTTAATTGTTGGTCAAAAGCTCTACATGCACGAAGTTCAAGATTTATTTCTGTCATCCGTAATCCTGACAATAAGTGTCAGAGAAACACTGACAGCTTCCGAGCATGAGTGCTGCAGTACAAATACGAATTCAACAATTTATCAACCATTCGCCATTTTTTGGCAAAGATACTATTGTCACTTTAACCCATTCGGTATTTGGTAACCTGGGTCCATATTCATGAGACCCCGCTAGCTTAGTTCCTTGCTAAGTGTATTTTTGATGTGCAGTTTATTGAGCAACAAACAGTTTTCCTAGTCCCCAACTAGAGTCAACTGGGTAAGCCTTAGGTACCCACTAAGTTAACCCTAGTAAGCAACTAAAATATCCTGTGTTTACTTCTGGGCCACGCCATCCAAAATGGATTTAGCAAGGAACTAAGCTAGCGGGCTTTCATGAATATGGGCCCTGAACTTTGAAGGATGAAAGATTGAAATGCGTGGGGATGTAGAGGGCGGTCTGAACATTCGTAACTAAGCTCGTAACTAGCTAGTGTGTATTTCGGACCGTGCGCATGGTGTTCACAAGATGGCACCGCGCGTCTAAAATTCACGAGTCCGATACCTTTGAAGTTACACGCCAACTACTGACAAGGCGATGAGAAAAACAACAAAGTCATTATAATAATTTAGGGTAACGACTGTGTGTAATTGACAGGCCCTTAAACTTGTTAAAGGATATTCCAAGAATGTTTACAATTATTCCTATGTCTTACGAAACCTAGAAATTACGGGGTTGGTTTCAAAATATTATCGCGCCAATCACTTACTCATGTCCAAAAAGAAAACAAAAAAAACAATTTTGTTACCATAATGAATACTGTATATCCTTTCCATACCCTGGATCTCAACGTAAAACTTGCTAGTGTCACTGGTGTAAGTTTATATATCGGGAACGTATGTAGACCTGACGTGGTCAGAGTTAATGAAGCATTGATTGAACATTGTTGTTCATGCCCGTAGCTAGGATTTTTATGGGGGAGGGGGGGGGGGGGGGGGGTACATAAATTACAAAAAAAAAACGGGACCGAGTTCCATAGGCGTACCCGGGGGGGGGGGGGGGGTGTTTGGGGGTTAAACACCCCCTTTGACGAACAAATGACTGTTTTGGTGCCAAATAGGGTATTTAAACACCCCCCTTTAACACTTTTAACGGGTCTCGAGTCCACTTTTTATCGGTCTCGACCATCATAACCAATGGTCTCGACCCCCCCCCCCCCCCCCCGGCACTTAACCAGTTGTCCCGGCCTCGGCCTCAAATTTAAAAAAAAATAATATGCTATAGTGAACAATAGCCCACAAGGTGAGATATAAATCTAACTCTATTATAGGCAAAGAGCGCTATAAAAGACATCCTCATAGGCCAATCAATGGTTCACAGCAATTATAGATTATACCCCCCTCCGCGATTTTTCTGATTGCTCGGGAACGCGTAAAGATGACATTCCGCCACTTTGTGACTTTTTTAAATTTCAAGTCTTGCGCATCTTTTAAAACAAATTTTTTTGAAAATCGGACCTACCGTCACAAATTCACGTGACTTTTTGTCTTTGCATGTCAGCCTGAAAATTGCTAATTTTCGTGATTTGTGTACAAAACAAATGGAAATAATTTGTCCTAAAAAGAGATCAAACGTTGGTTATTTGGTCTTGTTTTCATTTTAGGTGTTTGTTTTGGGGGTCAATAGTTGAATTATAGTTAGAAATAAAATAAAACAGCAAAAACAATGCAATACATAAGTTGAAAAACAAAGAAATACATACGAAATGATCAAAACAATAACAAAACGTAAGGAATAACCTGGCTTTTCAAAATTGTGTTGTTGTATTATTATTCCAAATGGTCTTGAGAGTGTGCCCACCCATTGTCTGGTGTGGTGAGTGTTAATGAAGTATTGATTGACCCTTCTTGGATACACTTTTTATTTTCCTGGTAAACGAGGAATAGTGTCACCATTTCCCCCAGTTATTCAGTTAATGATGAATCGTACAACGATCTTTATAGAACACTGTTGAGTGCCCACCCATTCCGGTGAGGTGAGTGTTAAAGGGTACCAGCACCCAAAAATAATATTCTTATAAATAAAAGGTAACTTTTTAAGCAGTCCATTCCATCAACAACTTCAGAAAAATATGTTTCCAGACAAATTTATATAATTGGACAACGCATCACCATACTAAAGCATGTGGTCAAGGGGTCTGTAGACGAAGACTAACTTTTGTATAGGACGAACGCATCGTATGTGATTCTATTGTCTACTGTCGTAACGCGTGAATAGAATTGACGCACTCGCAGATTTTTGGCGCACACTGTACCATGAGATTATGATGGTTCCGTAAGTGGTGGTTATTAATTGCATTGTTTATGAAGTACACAACTCTTTGCAAAATGTTGGGCATCTATTTGATATCACACAATGGTACCAAAACATATAATTAGGTGTTGTTCTTTGCCTGGTGGTCCCCTTTAATGAAGAATCGATTGTAACCTTTATGTACATGTTTTCTTTTACTGGTAAACGAAGAACTGTGTCAAGATACCGTAATGCACTTCGTGTCCTATTTCGTTTCGAGTGACGTCTAAAAAACTGTGTTCTACTTTTCTTGAATTCTAAGTGCAAATATTCCCGCGTCAACATTGAAGGGTTGTCATGCATGGTAATGAAGAGGATTCTGATGATGCTACATCGAATTTCACCATTTTGAACTAGGCTAATATGTGTGCCCCGCAAAATACTGGGTCACAGTGCATTTTGCACCGTGCGCAAGGCGTGCGCAGGATGTGACCGCGTATATTATGATATACGAATCCGGACCAACTTTAAAGGGATAGTACAGTTTTGGTCAAACATAATTTCATTAACTAAAACTTATCATAAAAAAAAAAAGTTATCATAAAAAACCAACAGTTATAATTCAATGATAATTGATTGGTAGTTTAACATATAAACGGTTAATTGAAAGGGCTGTTTTCATTCAAAAAGCAGCCTTTAACACAAGAGGGCAGCATCCAGACACTTAAGTTTCATCAATTTTTTATCAAACATTGTGAATGTGATGTGTTTGGTAAATTATTCAATAATTATTCAATAGAGAGATCATAAAAAACAAATTGAACATTTTGTTGGTATATTATTTTAAAACAAAAATGTATAGGATTTTAAAACATTTTCTTAAATTATTGAATAAAAGTTGGTCCCCCACATTTAATCCGATCAGATATATCTATTGATATTTCAGCTGTTTCTGAACCGATTTTGATCGAACAAAGTCGATTCTGTCTTTAAAATTGTGTGCTCTTTCAAATGTTACACTTAGTTTTTCATTACCTCACACAAAATCATTTCTCGAAGCGCCCTCTATACCAAAACTGAACTGATCCCTTTAACAACGAAAATCGAGTTCGAACGTAGTACAGATTTATATTGATAAAAGTATATACTTCAGCGTAGGATGTGTTCAATGCTTGGTGTTTCAGGCTAACCTTTTAATTTCAAAATTAGCCTGAGATAAACTTTCTGAAATTTGGGGCCAATCACACATTGTGTCTAGGCAAGGTTAGATAAGCGCCATTGTCACTCGAGATCCGATATCAGACACATGCTCTGTGGGCGCAGGGTTAGATCAGCGCTAATTGCACCCGATACCCAAGATCAGACACATGCTGTGTGGACGCAGGGTTAGATCAGCGCTAATTGCACCCAAGACCCGGGATCAGACACATGTTGTGTGGACGCAGGGTTAGATCAGCGCTAATTGCACCCACGACCCGGGATCAGACACATGTTGTGTGGACGCACGGTTAGATCAGCGCTAATTGCGCCAAACACACTGTGGTGTGGACGCAGGATTAGATCAGCGCTAATTGCACCCAAGACCCGGGATCAGACACATGTTGTGTGGACGCAGGGTTAGATCAGCGCTAATTGCACCCAAGACCCGGGATCATGTTGTGTGGACGCACGGTTAGATCAGCGCTTATTGCACCCAAGACCCGGGATCAGACACATGTTGTGTGGACGCAGGGATAGATCAGCGCTAATTGCAACCAAGTCCCGGGATCAGACACAGTCATGTTATGTGGACGCAGGGTTAGATCAGCGCTTATTGCACCCAAGACCCGGGATCAGACACTTGTTGATGCATGGAAATTAAGCGACACGAATTATACCCTGGCCAGCTCGTGCGCGGCAGTTGCAGCGAGTCCCACGTGAAATTCCATCTGATCCCGGAACATAAATTCCCTATAAATTCATGCATCACGACCTGCGTCAGTGCCATAAACTATTACGTTTCCACGAAATTCGAGGAAAGTATCCATCCGAGTAAAACGCAAGCTTCCATCCAATTATCCTAAACGTCGTTGTTAAAGTGCCGATGCACTTTTACAGCTTTGGGCAAAAGTGGAACATCAACTATTCATTATTTTCAAGATTTTGAGCCCAAGCTAAACCCCCTGTTCCACCGTGGTGAGTTGTTGTAGCAATCCAGAATAATTCCCCACATATTGTGTGCACCAAGCCCACTCCCGTGGCCTTTGGGGGTGTTCCCATGCCATGCGTCTCATAGACAGAGATTGAGAAGATCATCTCGTATTCTCGCTTTTCTGACGCAGAAGTAGAACAACACTCTGAATACTGTTGTATGGCGGTTATATATCATCCCAGCCAACCGTGCAGCCACTCCGGAACACATGCAAATTTTCCACTCCCTGGGAAGCATTCCAGCCATTCACCTCGTAGTTGCATGCAGGTTATATCATGGACACATTATGAATAGCGACCCTGATTTCGTATTATGAAAAGCGACCGTCTTCTTACATAATGAATAGCGATCCTCTTTTCATAATTATTATGAATAACGACCCTGATTTCGTATTATGAATAGAGACCCTCTTCTTATAATTATGAATAGCAACCCTGATTATGAATAGCGATCCCTTCAGTGAATTATGAATATCGAGCCTTTTCTTAGATTATGCATGGCGACTCTTATGTATAATGACCCTTATAAATAATGATCCCTTTTTCAAATTATGAATAGAAGTCCTTATGACAGTTGAACATTATGAATAGCGGTCCTTATGATAAGTTGACCCCTTCGAATAGCGGTCCTTATGCATAGCGAGTAGACTCCGCACGGCAGGTGTGTCTCGGTACTCTCGGACCTCTCCGCAGGGTCTATTAAAGAAGACAGAAGTTCTGGGAAACCCTAATGCTACGTGACTAACGGTCAACTAGATTGATTTTTATTCGTTTATTTGTTTATTTATTTATTTCTTCACAATATTTATTCAGGATTGCGTGGTCAGCAGTGTTGCTGTTTTTCACTAAGGTCCTGATTACAACAATGGCATAACATATAAACACAATACAATTTATTTAGTGTTATTTGAGAAGAAAACAAGCAAACGGGTCACGTTTTCAAGTGTTTTTTTTTTTGCAATCAGAGCAGTCAGTGGCAGTGCGAAGAAAACAACCATGCCCCTCCATCCACAATTAATGGGCATGTACTTTGGGGACTGCCAAATAGAAACAAAAAGAAAGTAAAACCCGGTTAATGGAGGTCTTATCCGGGACCTAATTAAGTGTGACGACGAGAGGAGGTCATTCTAGAGTATTTTTGAACGGCAAGATAATTATCAAGAAAATATCTATACCCCTCAAACCAAAATTTACGTCAGAGGCTGCCAACTATAGGAGTAAAGGACGAGCACGAGGTTGCTATTCTGGGTTTTATCTATATATATCTCTCCAATGTATGTGGTGTTGCGTTTTAAATCCCGATCTTTGGGAAAACTGATGAGTCAATCACGCATATCGGAAAGATTTAGAGTGAAAGCGATTAATGTATACAGGAACAATACAGTGCCGCTGTATAATTTCATTGCATAATTCCACAATCCGACCCAGTTAAACTGTCCCCTTTCCAAATCGTTTTTATGTATATATGCATCATATTTCTCGCGAGATGCCCCCTTTTTATGCCAGTGGCGTATAGCTAAGAGGTGCAATGTTACGTAATAGCCCATCTGTGATAACTCTGACCGCTCACTGCTTTGCATGTGGGAAGGGGGGGGGGGGGGGGGGACACGGGGAGAGGTCAGATGGGTACGTCACCAAGGCCGGGCTTGTGCCATAAAGACAATGTCATTAATCTTAAAGTCATACCTGTAAAGTGTCCAAATCCACGAAAATTACTTGGAGCTTCCTCGTTTCTCTTCTACCGTGTTGTTTAGCTTATGGTAAGAGAAGAATAAAATAGGGTTTGATTTTTTCAAATGTCCCTTTAGTATGAAGATAATTATCATTGAAAATCATTATTTCTAAAGCGTTAATCAACGCAATTGAAAAAAAGTACAATTGTCTTAGCTGAGAACGTCCGCATGCAGCACCCGTGAGAACATTCCGGAGATTGAACTTTGAGCCGAGCGAGTTCAAATTCCATGAATTATGTACTACGTGTGTAAAAATACACGGGTGCGAATATCTCAAACCGGATCATTCATTACTGCGACAAAAGTATGGCAGACCATCAGTATTCGGTAATAAAATATGAACTCAATATTCGTTTTTTTCACTAGGTAAACAGTGTTCGTTTTCTTTCAAACTTTCACAAATCTTTCAATTGTATTTTACAATGATATTGATATAGGATTGAAGTCTCAAATGTCATTTTGTGCAATATCTGACACTTTACCTGCATCACTTTAAACTATGATTGCGTGTGTTAATACTTTCATATCTTCATTAGATTTCCCGGGATCATGCAAACCGAGAAGGAGAAATATCACAATCAAGACAGTGTCTGAAAAGGTACTATTTTATCAATTTGATAAAAACTGGCGTAAATATCCAACATGAATAAAAAAAAAAAACGCCAAAAACACTAAACAACAACAACAGCAACAACATTTTAGCCTTACATAACGGTCACATCTGTCACAATGTGAAACATGTGCATGGTGCTATCATTACCCAAGGTCACAATGTACAGTACTAACCCCGCACTGATATTGTAAACCTTCCCAACTCCCTGGGGAGCATACTACACATACGGTGCTAGAGGCCTAAAGCTAATCGGCACCTAGACAGAAATCCCCGTCTCTGCATGGGATTTATTATATATCGGATTTTTTATTCTATACCGCGATCCGACCGTCAAGCTAGCGGAGTAATTATAACGAACGATTTTTGGTCTAATCGGCACCCAGCGATTTTACCTATTTATATTAAAAGGATCTAGTAACATTGTCCAAATCCTCAAAACCAAATTGGAAATGTAGCAGCTTGTTGTATTCGTATTAACAATAGATTTAAACATGGGACAGGTTTCTGTTTTCGAATGTCCCTTTCGTTAAAAAAGATATTTACGATTGAAGTGTTCAGATGTTAAACTATCAACTGGATGGTCGTAACTGTGTACAAAGTCAAAGCAATGAGTTTTTTTACACAATACCCAGTGGACATATCATATAACAACAATATACATTGAATCAACCATTCATCACTTTCTGCACATATCGACAAAGTTACTCGATCCCTTTAAAATCTCTCCCTGGAGGACATATCTGGTGGGGCATATGGTCGGTTTTAAAATATGGGGCCCGTTATGGGAATCCAATAGGTATCCGGTCGTGCCACAACACCTCCACATTCTGCTGTTTAATTATGTTTGTATAATATAGTTCGTTGATTAATGCTGTATCTGTCAAGACGGAGAAAGTACTGTCGTGTTTATGCAAGCCTAATTCCCCTTAGCCCATGATTGTGAAATTATTGCGGCCTTACCGTATTGATTTTGGGCTTTCGCTACAAAGATTACCGCAGTGGGACTGGGCATTAACGAACTACTACATGTCCCGACCGCTGTAATACAAATTAGTGCTTGCATTTATGTCTCTCTCCCTCACACCACCGCTCTGTAACACGCAGTGGCGTATATAGCGTAGTCAGACGGGAGGGGGGGGGGGGGGGAACAAGCGAGTTATTGGGGGTGGGGGCACACCTTCTTGTATTTTCACGTAGTTCTTTATCTTTACACAAAATGGTCCTCTAATATGCATTTTTACGATTTGGGGCAAACTATTGGGGGCACGTGCCCCGCGTGGCCCCTGTAGCTACGCCAATCGTAACACGTAATGTCAGTCTCTTTGCTCGTTTTATTATAAAAGGTAGACTTGCTGAGAAAAAAAACATCACAACTCTCTCAGAAAAATGTACTCGAGTGCCAAATAACTCAATACGTTTTTTTTCAGGTACCCATTAAACACGCCACGGGTTTTGAATTTATTTGTCAAGATCATCGAAGCAACTTAATTAAACAAAATCAATAAAAACTGGCTGTAAAAACTTGGCCCCGTTACGTAATATTTATTAAAATGATTAAACGCTGAATTTTGTAGTACAACTATGCTACTCATCAAGAAGTATACTAGACTAAACTGCATTTTGTGGTTAAAGGGGTATAGTACAGTTTTGGTAAGGCTGAGCTTTAGTAACCAAAACCTGCACAGTAACACTACAAACTAATAGTTATAACTCCACCATGCTCGAAAGGTATAGAAAATTATAAACGACTAATTGAAAAGCCTGTTATCATTCAAAAAGAGCCATTAAAACACAAGAGGGCGCTCTCTAAAAAAGCATTGGTTTCAACCATTTTTCATACAAAATTATGCATGTGATGTTTTGTTAAAATAATTATTAGATAGAGAGATCATCAACAACTATTTAAAAACCTCTTTTTAAACATTTTGAAAAATTGTAGGCATTTTTACATTTTAAAAACAAAATCATCGAATAAATCTGGGCCCCAGATTTATTACGATCGTATATATTTATTGATATTTCAGCCATTTCTGAACCGATTTTGATCAAATAAAGTTTATTCTGGCATTAAAATTGTATGCTCTGTCAAATTTCACACTCAGGTTTTCATTACCTCACACAAACAAATTATTTTGTGCAGCGCCCTCTTTACCAAAACTGAACTTCCCCTTATGACATACAGGAGTCATATAATATTTCACATTCGGTAGGATAGGAGGGAATGACATTAACCAGTGTTCTGGTCTGAGGGTTCTTTTTACCTGACATGGTTAATTTTGCCCCAGTTCATCCGGGTCTAATGTGGACACGTTTCATGTCATATTTTTCTGAAAGCGTCAGACTCGATAATAAATAGGGACCTCCAATTAGCCTTCCTCGTTGATCGTTTGTCACCCACGTCGGCTTCCGCCTTAATGTGTTGTCGTTGTCACTCTCATGACGTTACTTCCATCGAGCGTTGAGACTATATAAATAGAGGAGGAGGGGTGCACTGGGTAGGAGGGTGGTGGGGGCTAGCATCCAAATGGGCATCTAACGGGCCAGCGTGGATGCCAATGGAGGTGATGTGGCACGATCGGATAGGCGCTTGACTGCAAAACACGGGAGCCGGGTTCGAACCCAGAACGATGCCGCCAATACAGCGCTAGTGTCCTTCAGCTTGACACTTTATCCACATAGCTGATCCTTGCCCAGGTGCAATATGGGCACTTGGCATGAATTAGGGTGTGTAAAAAAGCATGAGTGCACTATAAAGTAGCACCTGCTGGAATTCTCCCCAGGGAGTGGGGAGAGTGCACAATATAGTGTGGAAGTGTATCCAATGCCCGAGTTATAAAAAATACAACATTTGATGCAGGTCCCTCTGGGAGAACAGAGCACAAGAGCACTGAAGATGCTAACCTGGATAAATAGGACTACAAAAAAAACCCTCTTGCCCCACATACCATGCATACCTTGATGTCTATTGCATAGCATGGGATAACTAGTTGACATTCTTTATTTGTTGCATATTTTTTCCAGTTGTTCTTTCCTTTCGCTTATGTTTTCGTGTTATTTTGCTTTCTTATGTTGACATTATGTTATTGAGAGAAGAAGTGATAACACCTGCCCATACGCTCCCAACGCTACCCATACAATCTCCGTGGAAGATGACATGAGGATAATACATAGTACATGTATAGTGTTTTTACTTTTTAGCCTCCCCATCCTTCTAACTCTTACTCACTCAATCCTCGTCTGTGTCATCAGGCGCTTGAGGCGAAAAACTAAAATAAACATCATTCTCCCATTGGAATAATTATCACCGGGTTCATCGCAGCAATGTCACTTAGTCATGAACAAGACAGTGAAAGCCAAGCATTTTCTGACTGAAGATTGATTTGGGCGTGATTTCTATCCTTGTCATATTTCACTTGACGGCGTCAAAAGCAAAGCTAATTGAGACCTCCGCTTAACCTTCATCGGAGACCGTTCATCATCGACGTCACGCGTATATATTTACACTGCATAGATCTTAATATATGAAGCGACGAGGCTGGCGATGATGAGGAAGAGGGGAGGGGGAGTGCGTGGGTTCAGCGGACAATCACCTCGATGCTTTGATTCTTGCGTAATTGGTTGACCAACCATCATACAAAATACGTTAGTTCCACATCTGTCTATTATTATCTAGTCGTGTGGTCTCACATGATAACCAAGATCAGACATGTTTTAGGCCTACTCATATAACTCTTCTTTTAATGATCAGAATGATCCTCGGCGGTGTTACTAAATGTTAAGGTGGTTGAGGGCAGGGGCAATGTATTGCCTCTTCACTGCGTCCACCGTCCTGCATGTGAAATGCATATCGCAATTTTATATTTCGGACCAGAAGGCTGCCTTATATACTTATGCACATGATTGGCCCTAATTCTAACCACCCCCGTCAAATGGGTGTTATTGAATAGTATTGTCTAGCCAAGAATAACCACTTTGAAACGTATTGCAGGTTAAAGTGATCCGTGTAAAGTGTCAGATATTGCACAAACTGACATTTGAGACTTCAATCCTATATCAATATCATTGTAAAATAGAATTGAAAGATTTGTGAAAGTTTGAAAGAAAACGAACACTGTTTACCTAGTGAAAAAACGAATATTGAGTTCATATTTTATAACCGAATACTGATGATCTGTTGTAGATTTGTTGCAGTAATACTCATCCGTTTGATCTTGACGATATCCGCACCCGTGTATACAGCTACAGACGGTACGGAATTCATGGAATTTGCGCACGCTAGGCTCAAAGTTCAGTGGGTCGGGAAAATTTCCCACGTGCGCTGGCGCAGGACGTGTTCAGCGATGACAATTGTACTTTTTTTTATCGAATCCGTTAGATAACGCTTTTGAAATAATGATTTTCAATGATAATTATCTTCATACTAAAGGGACATTTGAAAAAAACGAACCCTATTTTATTCTCCTCTTACCATAAGCTAAACAACACGGCAGAAGAGAAACGAGGAAGCTCCAAGTATTTTTCGTGGAGTTAGACACTTTACCTGTGTCACTTTAATGTACCTCGAATGAGAGGGTCAGCCTTCATGAAACACGTTTCAATAATGTGATATGTTGATTCTGAGTTTATAGTGAAGTCTATTTAAAGGGGTAGTTCAGTTTTGGTAAGGCTGAACTTTAGTAACCAAACCTGGACAGTAACATTATAAACTAATAGTTCCTCTACCATGCTCGAAAGGTATACAAAATTACAAACGACTAAGTAAAAAGCCTTTTATCATTCAAAAAGAGCCATTAAAACACAAGAGGGCGCTTTCTAAAAAGGCATTGGTTTCAACCATTTTTCATACAAAAGTATGCATGTGATGTTTTATTTAAATAATGATTAAATAGAGAGATCATCAACAACTATTTTAAAAATGCTTTTGAAAATTTTTGTTGAAAAAGTGCAAGCATTTTTTTAATTTTTGGAAAAAATCATCTAATTATTTGGGCCCCAAATAATTATAAGATCAGATATATTTATTGATATTTCAGCCATTTCTGGGTCGATTTTGACCAAATAAAGTTTATTCTGCCATTAAAATGGCATGTTCTCTCAAATTCGACACTCAGTTTTTCATTACCTTACAAACAAATTGTGATGTGCAGCGCCCTCTCTACAAAAAACTAAACTACCCCTTTAAACACACCCAGGGTTGAATTGTGTTAAGTCACTTCATGGCACGTGCACATAATGCACGGGCGTAGCTCGGGGGGGGGGGGGGGGGGGGGCAAGAGTCCAAAAAACAAATTTATGTGCCCCACCAACAAAATCAGGCTTGCTGAAAATGGACAAAGTTATCGGTCAACGTCATGTACTTTTTAAGGCAAATACATTCATTTTGGCCAAGTTCATGTAATTTGTAGGGGGGAAACATAAGTAATTATGGTCACCTAAGCGGGGGAG